>NQII01000782.1:244206-269365 GCA_002778355.1 Clitarchus hookeri
GAAATTAGTTTCTCACACAATTAACACTGTTTGCGTACAGGTTATTTCCACTGTCAGTAACCAAATACCGCCGCATTCCCGACACCATTTCAAGATTTGTGTTTCATAAATTAAATACATGATCAAGATAGTGAGGTGAGGCAAAGCCTCAACAGTTGGCGGGCTGTCTGAGCTCGTTCCTGTGGGGTTACACAGCCGAAGGCTGATGGAGTTTGGTTACCTAGCAATTGATTAGCCTCAGGGGCAGGCAGTAGCTGTCCTCTTGTCACTCCACTTAGTAGCCCCTCTATGGGTGAACGGCATGGATGGAAGGTACTACAGTCCACCTCCACGAAGCAGGTCAGACAACAGTATCCCTAGCTAGAATGTACCCAGAGGTGGCTAGGTCACTCCTCGTCAGTTCTGTCACTCCAACCGGCGGATCTATACACACTAAAATAAACTAAAATAAAGTGACAACCAGTAAGTTGTCTTCAGCAGACAAAACGTAGAGATACAAGGTGAGAAGTATTTATTCCAGGTGCAACTGGAAGAGGGGCGGTAGCGAAGAAGGAGGGCGGGTGCCCACTGCTTAAGAAAAAATGAGATGGAGATACAGCAACAGAATGAAACAGAACATTTTATGCTCTGCAGTAGTGCACAAATGTACTTGCAAAAAAGTTTAATAAAAGAAAATTGAAAGCACTCTGTCGAGATTAGTTTAACCATTCTAATGCAAAAACACACAGATTTTACAGTTTACAACTTTAAAGGTGGCATCAGAGAAGAAACTGAACATATTAACAAAAACATCCAGGGTTCTGCTGGGTACGTGTTGGTCATGCTTATTACCAACAGTAGGTAAACCTAACACTGTGGTATGGCTCACCAGTGAGAATATTACCAGATTACCACATGACTGCTTAGACTATAGCGTTCACAGTAGGATCTAACTCTAAATAGCAAACGCCACACATTACAATTTTTTACACAAACCTTGCAAAGTAATGGAATCAGTATTTTCAAAAATGTTAGCAACACATGCACTTTGCTTTCAAACGTAGATAACTTCAGAGTAAAAACAGGCAGCACAGAAACCTTCTTTGAAAGTAATCCAGTATGCGCATGTGCTATGTTATCCCATCTCTCCCTACATTACTGCCATTAACTGGATGATGGGAATGACTTCAATATCATGGAGCATGCTATCCAATCATTTCTAAGAGAACCTTGTCTGCAAAGAACTGCCAATATTTATGAGTATTGGCATTCTTCTCCCTATAAAGTGCTTCAACCAGCTGCTTTGAAGTTTTTGTCTGCTCCTCCAACAAGTGTTGCAAGGGAGCAACTATTCAGTGCAGCAGGTCAGTTATCTGAAGAAAGGAGACACAATTTGAAGGGCCAAAATGCAGAAAAGTTGTTGTTTATGACTTATAATATTAAGTTGTTTGACTTTGATTATTAAAATGCTGATTTTGTTTCAGTAAAACTATTTTTTGATTAATAAAAATATCATAAAACTACGCAAAAATTGTGTTTTACTGATTCTTCCTCCATTTTTATAAATATTTTGAAAGTCTCTGTCTCGGCCGAAACAAAAAATCGTAGTTCGGTCGGACCTTTTACCACACTGTACTAGATACCAGACACATCATATTACCCACATCCAGTAGAAGTAGCTGTGTAAATAGTGGAGCATTATTACATTTTGACAAGTGGGTGCTAGATGTAACCAACTTTTAACATAAGTATAAGGTAATAATCTCTTAGGGATGCTCTAACATACTACTGACATGGATCCAACAGTATGCATGTACTGCAAACTCTGTTGTCTGTGTAGTTTGATATTGCAATTGTTGCAAAGACCAAATGTCATGCTCATTTTCTGCATACTTCCAGCATAGAACCTGGTGTGTGCAGTGCGAGTATGTTGCACACTTTCTGCTTGCTTTACGGCATCTGCCGCTTATTACAGTATTTCATTCGAGAGAGAACATTTCACGTTGGGCTACCTAAAACTGGGCTACTAAAACCTACATAATAAATTGTAATTTGCCCTCACACCTTTTTCCCAAGAGGCAGTGGATTGTATATCATCAAACTGCCTTGTTTCAAGACGTGGGTTCGTTTCACTCGCCAGCCTAAATATCCTGGATTCATCCCAATTCACCTTTACCCAAGGCAGGCCCTGAAGTATCTTTCTTCCAATGAATCGCCAATAAAAGTTAATTTATCATGCTTGGAAGAATATAATACCAGCAGAGCTGCTACTGTGCATCATGTATTTTCACTTACAAATGTTAGGAAAATATAATTTACTGCGTATCTTACGCATACTGAGTTTAAACATGCTTCTGCGAGAGGCTGCGATAATACATATTTCCGGGTAGCTATTGTTATTCATTGTAAACTCTGGTCATGTTTTTATTTTATTTTTTCCATTCATCGTGTACTGTTGCCAAACAGTAATTTGTATGTATGACAAGGAGCCTGGCATTTCATGTTCCTGGAAATGCTTCTTCACCAACTCAGGTTCTCTTTCATAGACATGGCAACATTCTACACTTTCCCTTTCATGCCCCAACAGCTTTATCACACAAGATGGTGGAAGAAAGGAAGGGGGAGCTCTGTTGAATGGGTATTCCGGGGAGAGAGGAACACACAGAGATTAAGATTTGTTTGTGTAAGAGCATGGGCAGGGTATAAGTAGGATGACCATTAAGACAGGACTTGGCATAAGGTCTGGCAGAGGGAATGGGTGGCTTCTGTTTTTTTGTGTGTGTGTAGGATAGGAGACTAGAAAAGCTCAAAGTGCAGCAAGTATTTATTTTTAGGTGATTAATTTTTGAGTTATTGTTATGTTTAGTGATTATTGCATTCCATAAAACATAAAAGCCGGGCAGTTATATAGCTATAGTGTACATTTTAAATTGAAGAGAATTGCATAGAAAAACTAATCATGTTGTGGGCAGACAATTTACTGTAAGTGAAGGTTATGTACATTACTGGTGTAAACAGAAAGATGCACAAATGAATGCTTTCCGTTGCCTAAAACGATGCGTTCACTCATTTCTACTACAGTCCCTGCAAAAGGTGAATATACGGTCACTGCTCTAAGCTCATGTGTGTGGTGTTGTTATATTGTTTTTCCAGATCAAGCATGACTCCTCATCTTCCTGAGGATCTCTCTTTCTATAATAGCAAACCAAGGCAGCTCCAGTGTGCACGACATGTTGTCTTGCCAGCAGCAGTATTGTATCACAAACATGACAGCTGCTTTTGTCTTAGCACAGCTCACATGCCAACCACTTTTCAGTTGAAAATAGTGCCTTTTAATGTATTTATAGATGTATGTGGTTTATTTAATACATGCACAAAATAGTAATCCTGCATATCTTGTGCAACCCATCTTTATATTTAAAAAAAAATGGTAATGAAACAGAGGTAGCATACTCTGGTCGGTATGGTATTACTGACTACACATTTATCTTTGTCTTTGGAAGTAGTGTGATTGATGCTGCTTACGTTTGTTGCTTGAATTGTTTTGTGCTTGTTCCCTTAATGCTGCAACAAAAGTAGATGTGAGAAAATGGGATTACCTCCAGAAAATCTAACTGCCAGCATCAACATTTGCAAATTTTCGTACATCAAAAATTTTGGTTTGACCCAGCCAGAAATTGATTATAGTAATTTACTGTGGAGATGAGTGTCTGACCCGTATACTTCTACAGTCCCCAACAGGCTAAAAATCAGCTGGAAGGCCAGTGCAATGTGAATAATGCTTGCTAAAAATATACCTTGTAAAATATTAAATGTGGTACATATAACAAATTTTGTCTTGTTACAATTCTATCAAAATTGTTTGCATATATAAAAGGACAGGAATTCAATTACTCACAGAGCAGTAAGTGTTGACAGGCACACACACACAAAGGACGACACATTTTCCACTCAGATGCTGGGAATTAGCTCACCAATTCATAACAAAATCCAGGCAGCTGCCAGGCCTCAAAATAAGATAATCGCAGCTCGAAACCACATTCATCAGTTATACCGGCAATTTTTTCAATTGTCCTGCCCCACCCTAGTTTGCCACCCGGTCGCTAGCTTTACTACCAACAGCACCCTTCTACCATACTACAGTGTCCTACAACTTGCCGCCTGATGAAGCTGGTCTAGCCAGCGAAACGTGATCGCGCAACTGCGTGGAAAATGTATCTTCCTTGTTTGTGTTGCGTGTGTGTGCCTGTCAAGTACTACTCTGCGAGTACTTGAATTCCTGTCCTTTTATATTTCTGGTAGCCTAGCGGCCTACTTGCAACTTTAACTAAAATTGTTTGAATGTTAACTTTACTTGAATACAGCTAACAAGTTATGTTAATCTGACATTCTGTAATTTTCTTGCTTTTACACTGAATGTGTGGTATAAATCCTGCAATTTAAAGTATTAGTGCTGCTGATAAATCATTACTATCATTAGTCTTCAGGAGATGATGGATTTTTGTAGTTAAATGTGTTTGATAACTCTTTTTATTCATTTATTTAACACTTTAATTTATACATGTAATGTGTTTTGTCTAGAAGACTAATTTTCTATGGATTATTTTCTTGAGAGAAGATGAATATCTTGTTGATGATTGCATAGGTGTCTCGTTCATCAAAGCATCACTGCCAAGATACACATGATGGCAGCCCTGAGGTGACAGTGGGCCCCTTCCAGCTAAAGACACCACTCCCAGAGATTGAGTCGGAATTGCAGATAGAGCCCATCCCACCAGCAGTTCCATTGGCTGTTGCTGTGAAAGATGTTCTCGATGGCTATGCCAGGGATGTGTGTGAGGAGGACTCTGCAGTGGGAGCAGCAGACAAGGGGACAGTGCCTAAGGAAGACGTGGATGAGGAGCAGGCGGTGTGCGTCTCGCCAGATGGCCGCTTCCTCAAATTTGAGGAGGAAATTGGCCATGGAAGCTTCAAGACTGTATACAGGGGTCTGGATACACAGACGGGGGTGGCAGTCGCCTGGTGCGAACTGCAGGTAACTAATAACTGATCCCATTTCTTGTTAATAATCTAACACTTGAGTAAGTAATTTAATAAAAAAAATTTAGTTTACTACGTTTCTTCTGTTGAAAAATATTATACAGAACGGTTCTGTAAGTGCTAAACAGTTGGTGGCTAAAGTAAGCAGGCATCAGCAATAATTTTTTAGCTTAGTATTAGCAGCTTACCTATTTGTGTGCTGGGCTTGGTGTTAGTCATAAGTGTCGGAACTTTTTTATTTGCTTTGTGTTCGTAGACATGTTATATCAGTTTTTCTTTAGTTTGGAGTCCTGTAACCAAATAATAAGCACGTTATTTTTTTTTTACATAAGTATTGTGCAGTGGGAACATTATTTTGCAAAATTCAAGGGGTGTAAAATAAAGATGGTAACATGCAGGAGTGTGTCAATAAAATAAGAAACTTTTATGGTGTGTGTGCATTACATTTGTCAATGAAAAGTGTTGTAAAATTTGGGAAGTGTTAATTCAGAAAAAATACAGAGATTTACTGTATTTCCATTATTTGTTTTAAAAATTTGATTGTGTATTGTAAACATATCTATATTTCAGGAGAAAAAACTTAACAAGACTGAGCGTTTACGATTTCGAGAGGAAGCGGAAATGTTGAAAGGGTTGCAACACCCTAACATTGTGCGCTTTTACGACTATTGGGAGTTTACTCGGGAGGTTTCTCAAACTAAAAAGAAATATATTGTGCTGGTCACAGAGCTGATGACGTCTGGAACATTAAAAACGTGAGTTGGATTCTTTGCCATTAAATTCATTACAATCTATCATTTGGAATTGATTTTGCAGTAATTCAAGGTTTTAAGTTAACTTGTATTGTCTATTTCATCTAAGTGAGGAAAATTTTGACAGTTCTAGAAAAGTAGCACAACCACAATGTATCCTTCCACCACAGCTGTTTTGTCATTGAAGAAAAAATAAGTTTGTAAACAAATATTTGAGTCCAATGCACACTTTCATTTTCCTCTTTCTTTGTGTTTCCCGTCATGACAGGTACTGAAAGACTGGCCGTTGCCAACTTCCATCCATTAATCAATGTAGGATATTATAGCTAGGTTGGCATTCCAACCTGTTTTATTTTTGTAATTGCCAAGTTAAGTTTGTTTGGGTTCTTTCTGTTTATTTTATTTAGAAGGGAAAATGGAAACAGCGAGAGGATGGAGGGCTTTAGTTTAACGTCTTTCGTGAGACTGCATTTTTTTTATGTTCTTACGAGAGAGTGGCATTTTGAGTTGCATGTTGTTTTAATAGAGGAATGGAAAATTTGGATTGTATGGAAAACATGGAAATTATTGCATTACTCCAAAAATTTTAACTTCAATGAAAAAACAAAATGCAATACATATATCACTGTTTTTGTTCGTACAAATGCAGCAATATATACATGCACACGCACAGACACTTTGACCAAGTTAACCTTATACTCGTTGAATTTACGATATAGGCAAATAAACAAATATTATTTACACACTACCAATGAGTTGAAAGTGTGGCTTTTTCAAGCCACGTGCATTTCAATAATTATAGTAACGTTTTACAAATTCATTATTTACAAAACTTGCGAACTTATTGTTTGTAAAATTCGCAACCTCTTGAACACGTATTTTTCAATGGAAATCCTTGCACCTTTACTTCAGTAAAATCAATGCTGCGGGCGTATCCTGAAACCAACTAACTTAAACTTAGATACGTAAATTATATTTGTGTCGCTTCATTGCGGACGGCAGTTAAGGAAAATGGCGTAACGAGCAGTTTTATGAAGCGGTTAACACGTGCCGATAGATATTACATTTCACACAAGAAAACTCACGACAACGGTACATACAACCAACTATGCTTACAGAAAGTAAATTTTAAAAAATTAACTATTGATAAAATATTCCGATAACACCAGTAAGATACTCGTATAAACACAATGAGAAAAAAGCACACGCACAATGGCGTTCACCGGACTGGTAACTGGAAACATAAACATAGTTAGTCATTGGCTGGAAATGTTTATTCTTCATACGTCTTGTCACTACTCGGCCACCTTAGTTATACAGGGGGTGGCCAGTAGTTCATAATAGTTAAATTGTTTAGTTGCAGACTAATGACACCTGAGGTTGTTGCTTTAGGTGTAAACAAATACTTGTATTCTCAGTTATTTAACACACCAGGATTTTATTGATCAGAAGTTCACATAGTTATTACACACCCTGGCGAGACTGAGCCCCCTTCTAGTCGTAAGCCTGGAGGGCTGGTGGGCTGAATACTATGCATCTGGGAAGGTTTGTTGATGGGAGACGTTTCTCTACTTATCTGTGACTGCTGCTTTTGGTGAGTTGTCTTCGTTGGTTGCTGAGGCATGGTGAGTTGGGTGGCCCTGGTTCGGGCCCTCGGACTGGCTCTCGTTGACATGTTGTATGAAGTTGGCTGTTTCCTGCGGTTTTGACGGTCTCTCAATGAAGCCCGGGATTAGGGTTCTCCCGTGACTTGCACTTTCCTTGCGATCCCGGCGGGCGCTCTGGTTGGAGACTGCTTCCTTCTCGTCTTTCTTCCGGCCATCGCGTTTTTGTCTGCATTCCTAACCGCGGAAACTGCCACTACGTTTCAGAAATGAACTCGTAAGTTCTCGGTACTTTTACTTGGTTTGTCTCGGGAATTTACACATGAAGTTTCGGCTCACGACTCGCCTTCTTGGGGAATGGCGCCACACGGACTGGGGCTACCACTCGTTTCCGGGAATTTACTCATATTCTCGGCACTGTTCTCGTCACACGATTGTTTACTCCCGTTTCGGCTTCATCTATCTCGTTTCGCGGCTGTACCGCCGAACAAGTCCCGTCTCGGCTGGCGATAATTGCTCCAGAACAATTGACTGTGAACAACTGATTGTATATTACTGCCTGGGGCCGGTCCCGAACTCCGGCCCGTTGATACTACTGCCTCTCGCCTAACTGCGTTCTCTGTCTCGTCCACGACTGACAACTGAATGATCACAACTGCCCGACGACCATTGAATGACTGACCATGAACCTTGGCTGCTCCCGAATTTAACCCGCCTCTCGATATATTCAAATTGGCTGTCAGCGATTTGTGTTGACAGAAACAGGGACTTCCCCGGCGTCCCTAGCACGCACGTTTTTTGTATAGGATTTCGGTTTCGTAAGCGACTCGCTCACTCAAACTAGCGATGGAGGGAGGGGTGCGGCAAGCATCTCAGGGGTTCCCAGCAGCTGTGTCGGCAGTATCGCGTCCAAGGGGTTACCCTGTTTCCTTCGTCGAGGGCTTATATCAGCTAATTTTCGGGGCTTTCCCTCTTTCCTTCGGCTGCGGTACATCCCCGAAAGTTTTTATACGTCGGGACTTCCCCGGGGATTATTTGTCAGGGTGTGAATACAGCGCAATTCCTATTCTCTGTACCCGTCACGCGTCAGTGTCAACATGCTCTGCCATAATTGCTAAACATGTTTTTAAAGTTCATTCACTTAAAGCCAAAAATTCTAATATTGCTTTAAAAACATAGTTTAAACCATAAATGTTTTAAGTATAATTAAATTTTAAATTATAACTTTTAGTTCTGAGTACTATTTTCTTCCAAAGCCATCATAAAAATCACCTACAACAACATTCATCCCGCAACAATTCATCACCTGATATAATACTTTACAAATGAGAAAATTTACTGTTTACATAGTGTGTGGATTGGTCACATTGTCTGACAGATTTTACCCCACTTATATAAAATGGGCAATAATAGTACCTTGATTTGTGTTGCTTTTGTCAAATACTTGAATGATATTTTATTATTGTCTTTTACTTTCATTATTAATCATCATGTTTTAATAATATTTTGAAGTTATTGTTTTAAATTAGGTAAGCTGCTGCAATTTTTTTTGACAAGCCACTTTTTTGAGAGTTGCAAATAAAAATTTTCTATAAAGCATAAATATTTTGTGTTTTGTTCTAAGGTTTAAGGGGGAAAACAATTTTTGGTGGCATTTACTTAAGATCAATTTTGTTTTCAAGTCTTTTATAGGTGTTACAATTTGTTTTACAAAAAAAAAATTTGTCACCAATTTTTTTTATATCTGTATTTTTTTTATGTTTATTTTCATAACAAACAAAACAATACAAACAGATTTCCATACAAGTTGAAAAAATACAATTTTTTTAAATTCACTTTCTTTGGTATAATTAAGTAAAAATTAGTTAAATATTTTAGTGATGTACAAATTTTCTTTTTATATATTGCCATTAGCATTTTTTCCTAGATTATAAATTTTTGTTATGTTTTCTCAAAACTGTGCTCAAGTTTAATGTTCAAAGTGAAATAAGAGAAAGCAAAATCCACAGTTCTCTTAAATTTTAATTCGTGCAATATGTAAACACTCAGTAAAATTGTAAAATATAAAATTTCAAAATGTGTATAAAAATGTTACTTGTATAGTTCACATTCATGGTTTCTTTGTAATGTTTTAAACAAACCTTTTAAAAATCACCCTAGGAGTAACATGCCAATTTTTTTTTTAACTAGCTTTTATGCCACTAATATAACACTGTGATTAACTTTAAAGTACAGACATGCCAACTTTTATGATTTATCCTTCAAATGTACGGAAACCGTTCTCATTGTACGATTTTACAGGAAAGCCTCTCATTTTACGTATTTTAAGGTTGGATGTACTATATTAAAATATTGTGATTGTATTCCATATTTCTGTTAGCAGGACGGCAAGGGACCAGTTCAACCAGTGTTTATTTTTGCCTCTGTTTTTCTTATTGGCTAGTTGTTTTTCAACGCTTCATAGGTAGCCAATCATGAAACTTTTTGCATGACTGCTTTAGTCTCGTTGTTTTAAGTTGTATTGCCGTTTATCATGCATGTGGGCTTTAGTTGTTTCATTTTCTTTTAGAAACTGTACGTTATCCATTATACAACTGCTTAGCTGTTATATTCTGTACCATATAGGAAGGCCACTTTGTGACAGCTCGGCGAAAGTAGTGCCACTGTTTACATCTGACTATGTATCCTTCTGCCATCATCTGATCGGCCACATGGCAACGATGTTGTTTATTTTCATGCTGTCATTATCAGCTGATCCCCTAGGCAAACTTGCTACTCAGAAAAACGTAGCTGCAATTGCAGTAATAGTAATGTGTATATAAATAATCAGTTAATTATTTTAAAGGGCAAAAATATAAATAATTAATTTAAAATTTAGTAACTACAAAAAATTGTATTAAAATTATTAATTAGTATAGTTATGTTATATGTCAAAAATATAAATCACTAATTATAAATTTATCAACCATGAAAAAAAATGTGCATTCAGGCTAAAGCACTTTAAGCATCAAGGTCTTAAAACAACAATATGAACTTTATAAAAACCATTTTTCACAGGGTGGGGGAACTTGCTTACTGCTATAACCCAAAGATCATACATAGTAAAGCCATGTTAGGAAGTTTAAAAAAAAAAACTGCTACTTTTTGCTTACTAAACAGGAAAACTTCTTATAGGGTGAAATTGGATTTTTGGTAATACACAAATTTTTACTGTATTTTGGAACTTCCAGCATGCTCACACGGTGAAATTGATATGTAATGAATCTTCACTCACCTGTACTTACTTTGCAATTGAAGCACAACAGGAAGATACCACAAATATCCGTCAGAATCACTGCAAGTGGCAAACATTCTGTCGAATATGCAACTGTGAGACTTATGGTTATGTCACCAGCAATTGACTTCTTGGTAGAAAGAAATGTAAATACCACGATATACTCCATTTTAAGTGTACATGTAGGCACCTCATACACGCAGTTTGAAAATGGGGAAATATAACAGATGATGTAGTGCAACATATTCTCTCCAAACCAACACCAACCCAAGTGAAATGTGACTTAATTCACATAAAATATCTTTAACTGAACCTATCAATACAGTAAAATATTGCATCATGTTACATTATTTTAACTTTTTCAGCATGGAATAACTACTTGATTTTGAAATTGTTAACTTTACTTAAACAACATGTATTGAATTTATTTTTAATTTCTCTAAATATTTTTAAATAATACAGGCCTTGGCTAATATTAACACTGTCAAAATATGAACTATGAAGAGAGTATTCAGTCATAAAAAAAACACTAGCTCATTCATGTCTGCAAAATTAAATGCCTACTTTGTAGACGTAAGTCTTGTTTGTCACAATACCTCCAAGGGTGAACAGACTTGCCTACTTGTAATGAGTGTGTACATATGGTTTTTGCAGTGTTGGCGAGGGTGAAGTAAGATGAGATGGAGCAGTTGTGGAGTACGAGACTCTGAGTACCCTGAGTAAACCCAATGTCTATACAGATAAGTCTTTCTAGATGCTGGTACGCACGCAAAGGAGGACCAGACATTTTTCACACAGTTGCGCAATCGCAACATTTTGCTGGCTTAGCCAGTTTCATCCGGCAGAAAGTAATAAGACAACACATCTCTGTCTTTTGGCTCCTGCTACAGGCCAGAACTCAGATGCTGGGAATTAGCAACATGCATCTATAAATTAATCCAGGCAGCCCTCGGACCTCAACATAAGATAATCACAGCTTCAAACCACTCATCAGCTGTACCGGTAAATTTACATTTTCAAAACGGGTGTAATTATAGTACTCTTAACACTTTTAATATTAAAATTAATCAGTACCACATCACTCGACTGCCACTGGTACAGTAATCAATTGTGAATCCAAAGACTACCTGTTTACAAATATGAGTTATGAAGCAGATGTTGAAAGGATCATTAATTACTTATTAATTTTAAGTACATCCCCATTTCAGGCAACATAACGATACTGAAGCTGCAAAAACCAACAATTCCAGCTTATCTACAATGAATGTAATTTAGGAAGCCCATCACCTGGTGGAATCGCAGGCGTTACCTCAAATTTCGAAAAGCATGATTATTATAGGAACCTATCTGTTGTGGGTTTGGTTAGTATCTTAAGGGTTTCCAAACGGCTTGACATGTAATGGTTGGCACAAATCCTAGCAAATAAATAATTTGTGGCAATTGTATCCAATGGATTGAGCATAGACAAAAATGTTAAAATCAATATTTATTAAATTTTGCTAAATTTTAAGAACTATAAATTTTTTTATTTGTGTGAATATTTGAGCAATTATTTAACCATAAATTTACTTTAATAATTTGTTGTCAATGACATTTTCCAACTGCTTATTCAAACAAATATAAATTTTGAGGTTATGAATTTAATTTCTCAGGTCTAAAATAAAAGTCCACATTCACTATTTTCCCACATGCTTCGTATCTCTCTGTTGGTCTAGTAAAAAATATGTACTCAAGAATCCACTGTAATTGAGTTAAGAAATAGGAAAAGCAGTAAAATCATCTTGTCAAAATAGATAAAAGCATAGAGCGTAATTTTCCAGCGAGAATAGGCATTTCGAGCTATAGTTGATTGTGATCTATAAAACTATTTATACAGTGTTATGAGATGTGCAATATAACTCATTTGGACAGTTTGAAAATTATTGCTCATCCCAAACAGTAAAAACTGCACGAGACATTGTAAGGAACACCAGCTGAACCAAAAGTCTCCATTGGTACACACACATTCCTGCTTTTCTGTGCCTTCTACATAACTCAGTCGATGAAGTGAACTAGAGGTGAGTCGACATGGCTTTTGAGCCTTTTCCTATATTGCTGATGCAAACTTACCGATATTGCCGATACCAATACCGATACTGCATTGACAAGGATAAAGTAATATAATTTAATGTTTCAAAAAATTAAAAACTTAAAACATTTAGCTAAATAAAATTCTAATTTTCTTTGTTTCTTTGTTTCAGTGATAGGCTTAACTATTACGATAAATAGAAATCTAGGAACTACATATTAAGCTTAAGCATATTTATAAGAAAAAAATAAACTCCAAAAGCATGTCATTACGCAATGAAACTTAAAAAAAAAAAAACACTTAAAATGGTGCGTACATTCAAGGTGACATTTTAAGTTTGTGGTACTATAGGACCTCGATGATGTACCGCCTCTTGAAACCAAACATTTGCAAATATTGTAAACAGCCTTGTATTCTTGCGTGTTGCGTACGGTAAAAAAATTCCACAAGTCACTTTTTCTTCCACTTATATTATTTGTTTGTTGCTGGCACACGTAAATAATTTTACCACGTTCGTACCCTAACGTAACACAGTCATATTACTACAGCTACAGCAAACAAACCGTCGGAATGGCGCAGCTATGCGGCAGTAATGTGCAGCATGTAACCAACATTACAAGATTACATAAGTTTTTATGCGTCGCCGTGTTCGCTGTTTGTCGTGAAACAATTAAGACAAAATATTTTTGGAGGTAATCGTAAATATTAATTATTGTTAATATTATATACGTGTTAGGCTGACTAAAAGTTAAGTTTTGTTCATGCTGCAAGCTTTCCTACATAGATAAAATTCAGTAAACGCAAATGATGGCTACTATTTTTTATTGTATACATGTTTTGTAAACAATCGTGTAAAATGTGCCTAATTTTGCTTTTGAAATAAACTCAGCCAGTTGGGTACTTTAGTAAAAACCAATTTAAAAATACTGATTATTTTAATAAAACCAAATGGTGAGCTAAGCCACTCCAATTATGGCAAGCTGATAACAGCATCATCTTAGATTTTTAGGGCAAAATATCGGCTATTTAAACATGAATCGCGCACAATCCGATAATTACTATATCGGTTGGTTTCGATATATCGGTACTGGTATCAGCTCAGCCCTAAAGTGAACACAGTTATGCACACATTCTCTGATTGTTTCTTTACGAGATTTCACATCATGCATTATTTCCATGTCAAATTACATATGTGCAGTTTTTAGAAATTGCATAATTGGATTCACTTATACGAAGCAGAATGTATTTTATATAACAAAATATGCAAAATTAAGTTATAAGTTACAGTAGCCCTGCGATGATAACCGAAAAAGTTAACTTGAACCTTATATAAACAGTGCATACTGCCACATAGTTATGATAAATATGTACAGTAATTATGTAAGCGTGGCTTACTTTTCTGCGGTGACTTGGGAGAGGGCTTCCTTCCAGACAGATTTCATGGTTTCATCATCAAATTTCTCCCCCTTTCCTGTCCTACTGAGGAAATACCTCTTGCAGTCACTCCACACTGACTCAATGGCGTTGTAGTGGCAGTGGTATGGAGGCAGCCTGAGGACCCGATGCCCAAGCTTCTCCAATCAGAATATCAACTCTGTGTCTAGAAAAAGTAACAGATGTGTAGTTCATTTGTGGATTACATGTTTTGGATCTACAAATAACACATAGAAATTCTACGCAACTATATTGTTAGTCTGACAGCACATGTTGCCAAGTACACAGCCGAAGTTATGTGTCACTGTCCAGTATTAAACTTGGCATGTCAACAGATTAAAAAGAGTAGACAGTGGAGGAATGTAACTCCATTGAGCATGGAGAGAAAAACATTTGGTACAGGTACTGCAAAGTTACACATACTGTCTGGCTGGTTTGTGCTGTTTGGCCAACTCGTACAAGTTTGGACGCGTTGCTGTAGGACAGTGTTGAATGTCCATCTCTGAGCCATGATGTGAGCTGCACCTTAGTCCATTTCGATGTTGGCAACTTCTCAGACTGGAATAGATGGAATTTGTTGATGAAAATAATAGTGCTTAACATGGCGACAAACTTTTTAACCAAAAAAATTATCTTATAGTCCCTCACATAATTTCATTTCCGACATACATGCAGTACTTAAATAAAGAATAAAAAATTGTGCATAGCTGAAAATCTCATGATGTACATGTACAAAGAGGTGTACAACTGGAAAAAAAGTCACCTGCACACTGTGGTAGGAGGCATTGTCGAGAACAATTACAGATGGTTCTTGAAGGTGAGGAAGCAGTTGGTCCTGCAGCCACTTCTCAAACATTTCCCCGTTCATTGTTCCATGGTAGTCGCCCAAGTTACTACCCGGAGCGAAGACAATACCAGCATCCTTTACAAATCCTTGCTCCGAGCCTGCGTCAAGGACAATGAACCTCTTCCCCTGGTCAAGGTTCCGACGCTTGCAGGTGTACGTGGTACCATGCTGCCATGTCTTGGATGGAAAACCTGTGTATAAAAACAGAAAATAACATTACATGATGTGCATTACTCAATAAAACTGAAACCACAATGCAACAAATTTTTCAGAATCTTATCACATTGTTTATACTGAGGTTAGGGATACCAATGTACAATGTGTTAATTTGTATGTTTTTTCAAAGTTTAGCTCATTTAAAATGTAAGGAATTGTGGTAGGCCCAACAATTGGAAATACACCAAGTGTTACCCATCTTCTTGCTACACAGATAGAACAACTTCGTCGCGGTTAGTGAGGTATAGGCTGTTGTTGGCTTCAGCAGCTTTTGCAGTGTAACGTGTAGCTGAAACATGAGGCACTCCAACACATTTTTAGGAAAACTTCTTACAAAATGCATGTACAGTACACATTGTATATATAATATTAAAAAGTAACCTCTCTATATTCATAAAACAATCCTTTTCTTTAAACAGTGTCATGTTTGTAGTGAACCGTGAATGGTGTTGTGTGATAAAGTAAATGGTAGTGTACTTTTCACCAGAATGACTATGACTACGGTACCTAAATTAAATTAGCTAACTACGTAATTAAAATTTCACCATTTCGCCAAAACATTTTTAACAATAAGGATGAAAGGACAACATTACGAGACCGCACTTGTCATATAACACACATTGCAACATCAGTCATTTTTGTACAATCAATCTTGCAGTTTGTTGAGACATTGAAAACTGCGCACAAACATTCACTACCATTTCATTTGTACACTATTTGCACTTTGGTCAGTTTATAAAATGCAAATACCCTTCACTTTCAAACTCCTGGGCATGATGTAAAACCGTAACTATTTTTGGCATTCTTAACAGATTTTGCAAAGTAAGCAGCAAAATACGATCACCACCCTCGCTCAATAGTTACAAATGCTGTATTTGCTAGTTGTCAAGAACCACAAAGGACAGAAAACAAGTAAAGTCGGTATAATCAATTCACGCTTACTTCACACTTTTCTGAAGCCCTGCCAAAGTTCTACTTCCAGGATGTTCCTCCGCCTCATGTAAACAAAGCTTAACTAAGTCTAGAAGATTACACCATATGGCAACGCACCGGCTTCGTGCCATTCAGTTGTAATAATATTTTGCATTAGAACTATTTCTTACTAGGCACTACCAAAACACATGTTTTCTCACTGTTTTTATTCATATTTATTATAAATACAATATTAAACTTTATAAATAAAATATAGGTAAAACTTCAACTTAACAAAATATAAGAGAGTTTTATGTTAACAGAAGTATAAAATGGTTGTGATACATGGCATGTTTAGGAAATAACTAAACACATCATACATGGGGTGATTTTTCAAAGGTTTGATTAAGAAAGTCTGAAGAAACCGCGAATAGACTATAGTGTTAATGCAAATGCAGCGCAAATGTTTAGTGTGTAATTACATTCAACAAAAAAATATTCATCTGTGTTATATATACATACTATTTACTTTCGTCGTATCGCCAATTTTCAGTTAGAGATGTCCACATAGCTTATTTCAAAATATTTCCTAACCTCACTTGCCATGATAAATGTCCACCAACACATGAAATTATTAAAATGTTTGCAAGAATAGCCTTTTTGGTAGTGAAATGTGTGTACATTGACACAAATTAACTTCCAGTGGAAGTTTTAACGTCCGAGAACACGCACGCTTCGAATCACGTAGTGCAACTGCAATCACAGCCAAGTAGCATCTGGCAGGTTATGAATGCAACATACCGAATCAGTATGCTAATTCCTGTATCGATACGAAATAAAAAGTAGCTAAGTAAATAAATTATATTTTTCACATGGCCATATTTTCATGTAGCAAATTTACTATGTCGCATGTATGTATTGGTACCTAAAGTACATACCTTTTGAGAAAAACCATGTCTCGTCCAAGTACACGAAGATTCATCCTTCTTCCTTCAACTTCTTATATTGCCTCAGAAAATCCCTTCGCATTCCTGAGATTTTTGGATCCTCCAAAAGCACCTTCCGAGAATCAGTCTTCTTCCACGAGAATCCCAGCCTGAGAAGCAGTCTATGCAAAGAAGTCCTACTCCCCTGGAACCCGACATCACCGCTGCTCTTCAAGGCTTCCAGGATTGTATCCAGTGTCACATGGTCTCCTGGAAATGTTTTTCACACTATGCTTACACACACGCACTCACNCGCTTACACACACACACACGCACTCACACACTGTCCTGCAATTGACTGGACTGGGTGTTTTTTTATAGTGAAATCCTAATTATTTAATTTATAAAAATGGTACAGCAATGTTAATTTTCAGTCACAGTACTGATCTAAGTAAGAGCACTTGATTGGGAAACTTTAAATATTTAACCCTGAGAAATTTGAAAGCTTAAATTTAAATATAAATTGTTTCAATTGTGTCCTTCATAGAATTATTTTAAATAAACATGCATAGTTATTTTTAATGCTGTGCATTACAAATTACTGACGGGGCACAGCAAAACCTATAACTGGTACAAAAAATTATGCCTTTGGCACAGAGTGCAGTAATTGCGATATCCTATGCCATAAAATGGGTAATTATTAAGTTTAGGGGCTTTTCTGTAAAAATAAAAATAATTAATGGAAAATGGTATATTTCCACTCTACTAATGATGCAGAACGCAAATATACTAGGGGCATTAACGTCCTACTAATTTCGTAATTTCTGCCCACCTAAACTAACAGAACCTAACCCCACGATGGGTGAATCACTATTTTACATTTTTAAACTAACCTAGGATTTTTGGATTTTAAACTAACCTAGGATTTTTGGGTTTTACACTAAACTACGAATGTAGGATTGTAGGGATTTAAAGGAACCGTAAAACACAACAAAAGAATGTAAATTGACTCACCTAGGCAGGGGGCTGGTATAATTCCTCTGACGTTAATAGACTTAAACAAGCCTATTTTGCAAGTTTTTTAAAATATGTTCTACTTATTTTAACATTACGCCCTCTTGAATATGAACAAGGTAAGCTGTGCAGAACCCATTAATGCAACTTTTGTTGGTTAGGACGTTTCGTTCAGAAAGTTAAGCAAACTGGCTGTACTGCTCATTCCGCAATTCTGTTCAATTTTTTAAAATATGTTTTACTTATTTTAAATCTATGCCCCTAGTATATTTGTGTACTACGTGATTAGTAAAGTAGAAATACATCATACTTTTGAATTTTTTTGTGTTTTTCAGAAAAGCCCCTAAACTTAATAATTACCGAATAATGAAAGATTCTTACACTATTTGAGGTGAATTATACAGCCACCTTTAAGGTCATGTTTACTTTGAAAGGCCTGTAAAAGTATTTTAGCAAGCTATCCTAACCCAACTAAATCAAACCCCTATTAACATTTTTTTCAAATGAAAAACAGTGTGTGAGAGAATGTTTTCTGTAGTTAATGATTTATGATAATTATATTTATTAAATCTGTTCACTTAACATTCATAACACTGTGGTGTACGTACACTCCCAGACAAAAGAGAACAACCTATGAGGAAACAATTATGTACTTAAACTAGTTATTTTGAATTGGTAGTTATTCTTAATATTGGTGTAAACAAGCACATCATTAAACATTTTTTTATATATGCCTACTGTAAGTCATACGGTCAGAGAAAACACAATCATTGGTTTCATATACCTGCTTCATACATGCAGTATATGATGCAACGAATAAGACCACATGTGAAATTGTCAACATCTCTGACACCTTTCACTTTTTTCTTTCTTCTGGTCTAGCCTGGTGTCTCCAGATTTTCTTGATCCTTCTTGTAGAACCTGCCAAATAAATGAAAAGTGTTTAGCGTTCTGGACACACGCAAATTGTTGTTATAATTATGGTAGTTACAGATGAGACATAGCGGAGGTAATTATATACAATAAGGGTTTTTCCGAAAACCGAGAAATTAATACCTGCTAATTACGTATATGGTTATTACTAATCACTCTTAATATGAATTTCATTAGGGCTGCACGTAAAATATATTTCTATCAGGTCACTGAATTGTTATAAATACGATACTGCTTTGGTAAAGGAAACTTGTAATTTACAAAATGTTATTCAAAGGGTATGTTTTCGCTGATGCACTAAGGTTATATACAGGATAAAAACAATCTAGCAGTGTCAAAATATAATTCATTCTGAAGAACTTTTCAAGGCTTACCTTGTATATATTCACGAGAAGAATGTACTACGTAATGTGTTAGTAGTAGAACAAATATACATTTTGTATATCATACAAAAATACATCCACAGTTGTTTACAAGCAGTAGACGTGTATCGCCATGATACTTTAATTGAGCAATCATGCACAGACACAGGAAACAAATGTGCATCAATATTGGTTTCCGTGACAGTCGTAAACTAAGAGAGGGCGCAATTTAAGTGTTAAGTGTAAATTTTACTGTGCGACAGCATGCGATCTACAAGTGTTATTTAGCATTTTTTCAGTGTGATTCTTTCCATTCGAAGTGTTAAATCAAATTATTGTGCAATGGGTGTTTCTTTGCAATTATGTCAATGTGAAATGCTAAAATATAATTATTGTGCAGAAATAAGAGTGTTTGTTGAGTTTCCATGAATCGAATAAACGCAAACGGGTCCTAGACATGTCTTAAAGGCCGTAAATCTCCAAGGACCTATATCGTCAATCACATGGGTGAATGTCATTTATAATCTGGTTTTTACATGGAAGTAAGTGTAGTTAATTTTACTGTGTAGCGTTGCATGTGACATTAGGAAATTAAAGTTTTACGTACTGCTACCGCTAGACATGTAAAATGCAGAATATCNTCTTCATCAATCACATGTTGTGAAGTTAGGTTAGGTCTTCTTGCATGTAATGTGGTTAACAGACCCGAATAACATGTAATTTATATAACTTTTACCCCAAAATTTCCCCTCATCTTCATAGCCCTCCCCACTATCACGTTGTGTAGTATGTAATGCGACTATTTTGATACCCCTAGTAAATTTGTGCTCAGTGTAATTAGTAATTATGCTTTAATGTGGCAAGGGAACTTAAATGGCACGGACTTATGTTTTAACGTGTTTTACCTCACCATTTCTCTGACCACTATCACATTTGGTAATACGTAGTGGGAATATCGTAATGCCCCTAGCAAATTTGTGTTCTGTGTGATCAGTAATGCTGATATATACCATTTTCCAGGAATTTTTCTTTGTTATTTTTGGTTCATGTTATATAAAGGCACCCTTTCGATTTGCTTACATGGTTTTGTAATTTGCAGTCTTATGCTAATATATACACAAATTATAGAAACCTTAGGTTATGTTGAATAAGATGTGACCAGATTTTCCAGTTGCCCACAATAAAACTTTTCATTGTGTTGAAGAATCAACAATTAGATTTTTAGTTTTTCATTAAATGTGCTACGACTAAGAAATGTTTTAGAGGTTATGGCCTACAATCACATGTGGTCAACATATAAAACAAGGCAAGGCACTACATCAAAACAATAAAATATCACACAACGTTACTTTGTACTTACCTGCGGACAGTTCAAGCGGAGATACCCAGAATTTTTGCAGTCTCCTCTAGTGCGAATCATTTCTTCCACTCGCTTCGCCGCACGAATAATATCTGCCTGCCTCTGACTGTTCGTGATGGGATTCCGGGACCGGTTCATTTTCGAAGTACCGAATGTAGGAAAACTAAAAGCTAAAAACTTAAGAGACACTATCAACTATAAAGCGTATACAGCGAAGGTACTAGAACCTGGCAACGGAAACACTGTGTAGTTTTAGTAAAGCAAGAATAAATTAAAAAACAATCTAAAATACCAACAAGCTAGATAGAGCTAAAAATGGAAGAAAAAAATCTAATATATAGGTTAGCAATACTAAGGAAATATAAAAAATAAAGACTAAAATTGATGGTACAGCTATAAAGTAAATCTACTTAAAATGAGATTATTCCACAATTAACGTACAAATAAGAAACTTAGAAGGGTATACAGAAATTTTATAACTAATCCGAGTAGGCCTACAAGGGCAAAGGATATAAATAAACGTTTAAAGTTAACCTACAGACAAAACTGTGATGTACAATACTCCTAGTAAATACAGGCTAATTCAAAAGTTTAATGCTATAAAAAAATTAAACTAAACCCAAAGCAAGGCTACAGTAGAAATGACTAAACAGACGTGCCGTAATATACGTTGGAATTATACTACAAATAAAAAAAGCACTATAATATAAGTCAAGACTATATTAGAATTATCTTAAATAAAGTACAAAACACTAAAAGAAATGAGACAGAGAACCAAGATCGCAAGATCACAGAAACACCACGTGCAAAGTCACAATGGCGTCGCTGTGAATCCAATGTGTTCACCAAGCCGTGTATGCACACATCTTAGGACGTAAAATTAACATGTTTTAATATTTCGTAGATGATCGGCATACATACTCAATACAGTTCATAAAAACAAAATAATTACTTTTTGTGAAAAAAAGTATACAACTTTATGTTTAAAATTTAAGTAAATAATTTTATTGTTATGAATTTTTTTTTTTCTTACGGTGCCAATGCTAAAATATACACAACGAAGCGACCAGTCAGGTGATACAATGGTATGGCAATGATAGTGAAAGTTGTTTCACTGCTACGGAGTTGGTGGTTCTGAGTTTCGCTGAGCTGTCAAAAAGTGGCCTTATATAGTACAGAATATAGCAGGAGTTTAGCTTCATGACCTGTAAATGTATAGGTCATTGCACAGACGTGCTGTGAAGTATTTTGTACTTTAATAAATTACTGTTGGCAGTTATAGCTAAAAAGTCTGTTAGTCGTAAACAGAAGCGGTATTTTTAAGTGTTCTGCAAAGAATATACCAGAAACTTTGTGTATTTTAAAGTCTGATAAAGAGCAGAAGTTCGTATTTTGCTCGATATGCAGGTGTGATATGTAATTTTTACCACTGTGAGCAGTATTTATAACTAATCACCTAAAGTGCCCTAAGCACGTGGACAATGTGAAAAGTGCTGAAGAAAATAAAAAAAATGAGAAATTTTTGTGTTAGTGAAAGTTCTGGCAGTGACATAATACGTGCAGAATGTTTGTTACCTATTTCTTGGTTGAACATAACCTTCCAATGAGTGTAGGAGATCATGCCGGTGCATTGTTCCGGAAAATGTTCCCCTAGTTGGATGTTGCTAAGAAATATGGCTGTGGAAGGATTCAATCTGCAGCCATAGTGCAAGAGATGGCTGCAGATGCAACACAGTGCATTGTAAGTAATTTACAAACATTGACCTTTTCTGTAGCTACTGATGGTAGCAATGATTCTGATTTGAAACTCTACCCAATTGTTATAACATTTTAAGTCAGGCTCTACCAAAAATAGTTTCAAGGTTACTTTCTCTGGCAGCTTTGCAAGGTGATGCCACAGGGAAGAACATGGGTTGTTTGGTTTTAAGTGAACTGGATTGTTTAAGTGTACCTGTTAAGCATCTAGTCGCTTTTTTCTGCTGATAATGCTGTGGTGATGTTAGACAATAAAAATGGTGTCATAGCTGTTAAGCAGAAACAATAAATGCTTGTTGTAATAGGTTGTCCATGCCATTTCATTATCCCGGCAGCTGATAAAGCAGCAGCTAACCTACCTTGTAAGGCCGGGAATATTCTTATTGACATATTTTACTATCTTGATAAAAGTGCCAAAAGAAAAGAAAAGCTACAGAAATCCCAAGAATTGTTCAATAATGAAGCTAGAAAGATTTTGAAACATATTAGCACTAGTTGGTTATCGTTGGGACGTAGTCTACCTAGGCTCATAGATAACTGGGAGCACTTGAAAAGTTTTTTTTTAAGGTTATGGTGAGTACCCAGAAGCAGCAGCCGTTTGCAAAGCCATTTAAGATACCAAAATTTAAAGACAGTAGTGGCTCTGCAGGCTTACAAGGTAAACTTGTGACAACACAATCCATCTACTTCATGTCTGGACGAAACTGCCAGTAATTTGGCATTAAGTACTTCTGTGAGTAGGCCTGCAAATGGCAACAAGCAAAATCAATCTCCAGTATGCCTACTTCAAACACAGTTGAGGAAACCCAAGAAAATAAGCAGCACTGAGAGTTCGTGTAATTAGTAGACCTTGGCCTATAATTGACACAATTGAAGGAAGTACCTCTACCTCAGAAATGAAAAAAAGAAAGTTAAACTTTCCATGTGGTATGCCTAGCAAAAACTTTTCTTCTAATAATTTACATTCAATGTAAGCAAAACCCAGCATGCAAAACAAAAATTTGAATCTGACATATGAAGAAAAGTTATTCATGTTCCTTTCTTCTTTTTGAACAAGCTTTTTGCCTATTTTTGCTTCACGTTACACCATATTTTGAGAAAACTAACACAATATTGCAGTCTGCATCTCGTAAAATACATATTTTAAGACTGTTGTGTTATCTTCTGCAAGAACTAATGGCAACATTTCTGAAACCGGTTGCAGTCAAAAATGTACTATTGCATGAAGTGAGTTACCACTCCATTCAAAATCAATGCCAGGACTCTGAAATAGTTTTGGTAGTCGGACATCTCGGATTGTTGACAAACTCGGAGAAGACTAGAAACATATTTTTTACATCAGTAAGAAGCTACTTTGCAACTGCCTGTTATTACATAATAAGTAAATTTCCACTGAAAAAACGAAGTACTGGAGAAAGCAGAAGCTGCAGAAATTGGGAACATAGAAAATGCAAAGTTTTCTGATTCATCTTTTGTCAAGGAGCATTTTTCCTTCATATCGTCTGTAAAGTATAATGAGACACAAGACATGGCTATTGATGAAATTCAAAAACGGTTCACTGTCCTTCAGCTAGTAAATATTTCATCCCTAGTCAAGAAAGAAAATACAATTGATATAAAGTGTAGCACTGTAGGTAATATTGAAGGCATAGATGGTCGTATGAAGTTTGTTGTCGAAAGTGATGTTATCTGTAAGAATAGAACAAAGTTTAGATCACAAATGTGTTACAAGTGTTTGGAGGATATGTACATTATGAAATGCAACTAATCAGGAGCATGCTATAAACAGAATTTTTTTGAAAAATTCTTTGTTAAAGCTAAGAAAGCTACTGCAGTTTCTTTGACGAAAGATTATCATCTCAAGGGCAGTTTCCATGTAAAGTGTAAAAATGTTTTATCTTGTTTGCTAGTCATATATTCTATTTTGTAAAAATTTTTTTGATTTCCATTACATCCTATGAATGAATTACTAAACCAAAAGTTTGCCATCACCATCAAGTACAGTTTTGCTCCAAAAAGGAAATTAGGTGAGTTCCAATATAATGTTACTCTATGCTTGATTATGGAAATTTTGTATTCTGATAATTTTTTTTTCAAAATAATTGTAATTATGACCTTTATATTTTAACTAATTATTGCAGGTCAAAAAGTTTTAAGAATAATAACAATAATAATTTGTTGAGTAAATTTTGGGGATATTACTGATAGGTATTTTCAAAAGTTGGTATGTCTTAAAGTATTGTATCCTTGAATAAATGAAACATTAACATAGTAGCTTCTATAACATAATATTTATTTAGTATTCAATACAAATTATAAACAGTGAGAGTAGGAATGTGCTGGCAATGGCTTTTAAGAAATAGTTCATAGTTAAAATATTTTTTTAACCTAGTTTTTATGGTACACTATTTGTAGATTAAACGTTGCCTATTAAAATATTTTAAGTTTTTAGGTAGCACTGATGGAAACATATTTAATTCCTACCGTTAAAAATAACAGCACAAATTACGGTGCATAGGCTCTAGTGAAATGTTTTTCGTCAGAGGAAGAAATTTGGATAGGTAGAACAGAGCCTCTCTCATGCCCACTACCCTTCTCTCCACCACCCACTCCCACTCTATCCCCCACCCACTCCTGTTCTACCACCCAACCACTCCCCCTCTACTCCCAAACCATCCCCCTC
>NQII01000782.1:270147-313443 GCA_002778355.1 Clitarchus hookeri
CCCTCCCCCTCTCCCATATCCCTCTCCTCTCATTCCTCTCCCCCTCCTCTCTCTCCTCTTTCTTTTCCCTCTCCTCTTTCTTTTCCCTCTCCTCTCTCTCTCCTCTTTCTTTTCCCTCTCCTCTCTCTCTCAGTCACTGGACTGAAGCGCAGCATCTTGCAGGTTGTCAGCCTCTCAGGCGGCAAGGGGTTGACTCTGTTTGTAGATAAAAACGGTACAGACGCAAAAAAACGGCAGCACTATTGTACACTAGGGGGAGCAGCAGAGGCTGAGGCTAGAGTAATGTAACTGACAGCGCTCGTGTGGTTCATCAAGGACCCCTCCTGTCCAACAGACACCTAGGGTGCAATCTTTGTCCATCCATCCGGGAGTCATGATGCTTCGCAGCTCGGGATCCTGCATAAGGCGTTGACAATATGCCACCTCATGCTCCCAGCCACGTTCTCTAGTGTATACCACTGCATAGAGGTTACGTTGTAACCGCGTAAGTAACTATATTGCTGCTTGCAACAAATTATTGTGGAAGTCGTCGGACCTAAGATAGGTTGGAGTTCTGAACTCTGTTAGCCTTTGGCTAATGAAAATCCCTGCTCTCTGATACGTAACTGTGTTACACACATTGACCTCAAAGTTTGTAACAAAATTAAACTGGATGGCCATATTCACAGTTGATAAGCAAAGCTACAAAAACAATAAATAAATTGACTAGTCTTAAGGGTAAACTAAGGTTACTGCAAGACTGTGTTTTGTGATTTTTTAACGGTTTCTGACAACGGGCTTGTAAAATCGCTGCCATCATTAAATCAGCAACTGATTTAATAAGGGGTCCGACTTTATTAAATGAAATATTTGATCCTCTGAAATGATCTTTAACCTTGAGTGACATGTCTGATATAATATATTGTATGCTCATTGAATCTGCCTTGCTTTCGATTCTCTGCATACACAGAGAAACCGGATCTAGCAACTAGAGCGTGAACGGTCTCTCTTGTAGATGTGTTTGTTTCTGGAGTTGTTGGAATATTTTACCAGCAGTTAGTGATTATTTTTGTATTTGCTTATATTAAGTATAGTTGATTGTAGGTGCCTTTTCAATGTGCCTTTAGTAGAATGTAATTTGGCACACCATGTTGTAAAACAGCCTGATCTGCCATTGGAGCACAGCAAATATATTTGCTTGCACAAGTTTAAGTTAGTTGTTTTTGGGAAGCATGAACGATTCTTCAAATAATTTATTTTGTATAAGTAGGAGACACAGGTGATTTTAGAGAAATAATTGTTCAAGGATTTTCATACAACACATGTTGAGGTATTAGAATTACAAACAATAAGTATGTGTGTCTTATAAATAATGTTTTTCAAAACAGTTAGGGGTTTCAATTGTTAAAAATATAGGTGGCATATAAAAAACACCCTTTCAACTCTGTTTTGTAATATAAAAATATAATTTCATTTGATAGAAATACAAGTGATCTTAACAACACTAAACCAGGCACAGAACTTCTTGGCCGCTCCATGTCAGGCTATTGGCGAGCAGTAAAACGTCCTGTTGCCACATTTATCAAGCGCCTATCCTGTCATAATATGTGCGCCGTGAAATCTCAACTGTAGTGCGTAATATAAATTACAATTCTTTACATAAAGATGAATATTTGAATATAGTAGAAACAGAAATGTCAAACACATATGAGATATATTTGGAAATTTATATCTTATTAGGAAACTACCTGGGCAGACCAACTGCTAAATTTTACGTTCTTAGTAAAAACACTTTGACACTTAAATTTACATTTTAATAATTAATGTAAAATATATATATACGTGTTAATTTTCATCCACTTACTGTTGTGTGTAACACTGAAAAAATTATTCATCTTTGTTTTGTAGCTTCTAATTGCAGCACAAATTCCTCTTCCCTGTCCAAACAGTTGTAGGGGTATTTATTCTTTTCCATTACAAACTTCCACCAGTCATTCGATTTCTTATAACAAAAACGGACACTTTGAAAAAACCTTGTTGTGTAACTTGATGAAAACGCATAACCCATTTTCTCACACATACCTAGCTGTCATAATTTTTTTGTCGGAACTTTCCCCCTTATAGTAAAATTCTAAGGCCATTCTCCGAAGACAGTTTTCGTTAAAATCATTCAAATCTGTAACTAGTTTACTGAAAAATATTTTTTTTCGTAAGTGTTACAAATATTGCTTTTGATGTAGATGCATGTCACTCGCATTGTGTGTTCACCAGCATCACACTTTTTACATACATTTTTTTTAAATTTATAATTTTGTAAAAAAAATTATAGTAAAAAAAGAATGTACACTACAAAGATTATAGGTCGACCTTGTTTGCTAACCACTTTCCTTAAAACTACATATAATAGCACGAGGTTTACTTAGCATCATATTTTTTAAGAAAACTTTACACTCAAGCAAATGAAAAACGGCAAGGATCGTCGAAGCCCGTCTTACTGGCCAATGGGCTACAGCCTAGAGCAAACACCAGTGTTAGCTGTTGTGCTACACAATATCTGTGGACTAAGCACGAGTCAAGACCGTCTGCTTATAAAGCATGGCGGAAACATTTAGTTATACCTACAAAATATGGTTTCCTCTCTGGAAAGAACAAATAATAGACTTTATTCGAAAAATAGTTGAGTTTCACGCGCATTCCACATCAGTGTAAAACACGAACGGATAAAGATACAAACGTGGGATTTTTACCTACTTGTTCAGCAAAATGAGCCTCTCAACAAAAACTGCCAAATTTTAATGAAATCATTCACAATTTTTTTGAGCGCAACTGAGAAACATCATGCTTGGCTTGCTGCGACAATGTATTATTGCGCAACTATGCAAGAGCGCGCAGCAGTAATAGGCTACTGGCATCAGCTAGTGGGACGAGCGCCGTTGATCGACTGACCTCGATCAGCCAAGAAGTTCTGTGTGTGGTATAAAAATTGTTTATCTGCAGAGTCTTTATTACATGCATGTGTACGAAAAGCAACATATTTATCACATTTTATTATTTTGGTAATATTAAAGCTTTCCAAATTTTTATAATTTTACGGTTATTTCCAAATGAGCTAAATTTTCCACTGCTCCATCCAAACAATATCTAATTTAAAGTTATTGTTGCCTCGTAAGAAGAATAGAAAATTAATGCAGTCTCGTGAAAGACATTAAACTAAAGTTCTCCCCACCCGTCCTTTACATTAAAAAAAATTGAGGCAGCCCCAGCCAGCTATAATATCCTATACGAGTACTGAATTGAAGTTGGTTAAAATCACTCTTTCAGTTCCTGCCATGAAATAAAATGAAAGTTGAAAGGTGAAAAAAAAAATGTTTGCTCATGGGCATTATAACAGCTGTGCTGGGAAGTTACGTGGCCATGCTGCCGCTGCTGCTTATGTTTTACAATGAAGATATTTGTATTTTGACGATAATAGTTGTAACTGCAGTTCTGAGGAATCATTTTAACCAGAACACACTTACCTTCTAAAATGTTGTTTCGTGAATGAACACCGCCTTATTTTCTAGCAAACTGTAAACATTACATCTCTGGTACTGCACTTAAGACTGATTTGCAACCAGATTTTTATGCTAATTTTGATTTTATGTGCTTGATGCTAATTTTGTTTATAATATGTGCTTTTGGCTCTCCTTGACTGCAAATATTTATTTTCTCTGCCTTTATTAGATGGAGGAATATAATCCTAATTACCCTTCCCTCTCTCTTAAGTATGAAATATGTTCAGCAGCACCCTTGTGGCTATCCAAGCTGGGAATATTGATTTTGTGGTATTGAATTGTTGGAAAAGAGCATTTAAAACAAATTAATTAGTGTATAATGTTTAATTTGTAATACCTACTACACAAAGTTTTTGGCTTGCTTGTTGTCCTTATAAACATCACATGCAGAAAAAGATAAAACTACATATGGATGTCAACTTGAAATTATTCTGTTCGTTCACAGCCGTATCAAAGGTACTCTTAATTTCTCCTTTCAGCAGTTCAGTCCAGTTTTTTTATTAATATACAGCCTCACAAAGAGCGTTCTCTGGACTAGGCAACTGTGGGATGTAACTTGAGTATTGACAGGCCGGCAGGTGCAAGTGGGTAAACATTGGCAACCATGATAGAAGGGGCAGACAGTTACGTATTAATGAGGGGTGTCTACTTTTAGAACTTGCCCAGTTCCGAGTTGTACATGAGTAGCAAAGAGAATCGTAATGGTTATCTATCAAACTAAATGTAACAAACTTAGTTTCCAACCTCTTTCCTTAAAATTTTTCAATTTTTAACAAAATATTTTACAGTTCCCTAAAAAGGGATTGACTTTGAGGAAATCACTATTACTGGGGTTGTGACCTCAAATTCAATTTTTCATAGCCTCTTGCAGAAAAACCAAAGAATGTTTCAATGAAATATTTATTTGTATTAATAAACAAACATCTTTAAATAAAATTATACCACAAAAAGATATCTGCAACCTCCTTTGTGGCCAAACAATTACAAAAACTGTGACTGCGAAAACTGTTTTTTTTCTTACACAAAAATCTGAGTATTTCAACAAAATGTTAATTTATGTTAATCATCAGACATCTTCAGAATAAAATGATACCACAGAAAGGTATCTGCGGCAAAAACTGTAACATTGAACATGATGCACTATTTTGCAAGCGCAACTATAATTTTTTTTTAGCCTGTACTGGAAAAACCACAGGATGTTAATTAGCAGATGTCTTTGAAATAAAATGATACCAAAGAAGGGTATTTGCGACCTCCACTTGATGACATAAACAACCATAAACAGGGCAGTGTGCGCTGTCTTATGTCCAATCAGCAAGAGTTTAAATATTAGCATAATAATCCAAAAATAGAAAATGCAGCAGTTTTTACTGTAGAAATGCTGAGAATATGGGCATTAGCCAGCATGTGTTAGCCCCACACACCTAACTGTATCAAAACTACAAAACTATAGTAGGACAAGATGTTAAGAAGTATCGTTTAACCATTTATAGTTCAGTTGCTAGTATCTTTTTTGAAATAATGTTGAGTACAAAAATAAAAAATTACTGTAAATGATTTTTAGAGACCCGAAAATGGTTGTGATTTGTATTGAAAAGCAGTGTTTTCTTTGCTTAAAGTGGTGCTATTTTTTTCTGGTATTTTTCCTTGAAAAAATATCCTTATTTTGTTAAAAACTAATAACAAAAAAAATAGAGGCTTGCATTATTTATGAACCTCAAAAGAAAATAGTTTACCAGTAATATAATAATGAAATGTGTAATATTAAAAACATACATGGTAATGGGAGAACAAACAATTTGATTCCCTGCATACAGCATTAATAATGCCAGGATGACTACGTACACTCGCGACTAATTAACTCGCTGAGTTTCACAACATAAACCTGGCATAATGTACGGATGGATGCACACCGCAATATCCGATCGCTCATGGAGCCATAACAAAACTGAACTAACCAGTAAAACACACTACCAACTCTACAAATGTACACTTCCACATACCCATGCCCTGGGGACTACGGGTGCGCAGGAGTGACTGACTGCTTCTTGTTACCCCCACTCTGCGACATCGTGCAGGCTAACTGTTCTTGAGAGGGGGTGGTTGTTGGCAGTGGCTGAGTTAGGCTGGGTTGTGAAACTAACTGGCAGTCGTGAACCAGTTACAGATTTTTTTAAGAAGACCTTGGCACGAAACTCAACTGGTGCTGTCCACCCCAAGGGATCATAGATTTGTGCATTGATGGACAGAATAGTTATCTTCATGAGTCAGCACTAAACCATAATGCAAATTGGTCTAACCCTGAGTACCGAGAAACTCCGAACACCTTGCAAACTTCCCCTCCATCTTCTTACTGTGGTCTTCAGAAACAGATTGCAGTAAAATGGGATAATTGCTCTGCCTCTTTCATAATTCAAACCCTCCACGTTTCAGTAAATTAATAATCTCTTCCTGAAATTTAAGTGAATCAGTTACTAAAGGGATTCCTGTGACGATGTCATCCAGAAACACATCTTTCATCACGACTTTAGCTGCAGTCGAATAGCTAACCTGTTCATCAGCTGCAAGTTGTTGAAGTGCTCTCATTGGAGGAAATGGTGCAGCAGATATGCCATAAGTGACTGTATTCAACTGATACTCCTGAATAGGCTTATCTTGGGGTCTTTCCATAGATTCACTTAATAACAATGGTCATCTGAGTGCAGACAAATCTGCCTGAACATTTTACGGATATCTGCAATCAACACAGCACTGTAGATACAAAAGTGAGTAATTATTTCCACGATGTGTGTTAGCAGTTTGGGTCCCTTCATCAACTTGTCATTCAGTGATTTGCCAGTTGAGGCTGCTATAGAAGTATCAAATACAACTCTCTACTTGGTGGTAGAGCTGGCCTCCTTTATAATGCAATGATGTGGAATGTAATAACCAACCTGCTGGCCCTTGTCTGTCCTATTTAAGCAGTACGTATTCTGAAGGTCTTGGTACTCTTGATGAATTGGTTATACTGCCGACTCAGTTCAGGCTGACTTGCAAGACAGCACTCCAGCTGGTGCAGTCTGGTCACAGCTTGAGTACAATACTCGCTCAGATCTGAAACAGTGCTCTCGAAAGGTGTCCTCTCTATGAACTGTCCATCTCCATCACGGGAATGTGTGTGAAAGAAATGCTTTACACATTTAGTATCCTCTTGGTCAACACACTTTGCAGATGGCACCTCTTCTGTCTCCAAAAATTGACTGAGGGCATCCAACGAGTCAAGTGAGGTGGTGACAAAAAATGAGTTTATGTTGCTTTGTTCACCAGTGAGATTGTGGGTAATTTTTTCTATAAGAACCTAACCAAATATTGTGTAAAATACAGCTGAATATCCATCTGGGACTGGATGCCACCCACCATCAATTTTGTGGGGATGCATATCAGCACCTAAAAAGATAACACTAGTGCCCAGAGTGTAAAAACCTGGGTCAGCTAATTCAAAATATGCATACTGCTGCTGAATTTGTGACAGCAGTGGAACTAATGGCAGACTTGATGTGATGTCTTTCAGAATCAGAGCATCTACCATTAGGTGTGGTGCATCACTCAGGTGTGATTGCAGCATGCATGTGTTAACTCAGATGTTGAGTTTAACACATGACTGGGCAATCCCTGAGATTGAAACACTATGCTTCCTCCGAGATAATCCCCCAACCCCCTGACTCACTCATCTGAAATGATTGAAGACTTTGATCCTGCATGGACTTTATCCACTTGATGAACCTTGCCACTAGCATCCTGAATATGGGTAATAGCAGCACCCAGCATCACTGTGCTCATAGGGGTATCTGAACTTGTTCAAGATGCACCAATAGAAATATGGTGGGCGGAGTCAATAGGTATTGTGTAGGGCTGATGGCCTAAAGGGGTGGTACCTATTTATAGATATGCACTATATCCAGTACAGTATTCACACGAGAAACACAATGTGTAGCGACTAAAAAAGAACAAATTAGATTTTTAGCATTTATGCTTCAGACGTTTTTATTCTTGCCTCTCAATTTTTTATAGTTCATCAAAAGCAAGTTGCTATAGAAAGATGGTTGCTATAAATGGGGTTGATATAAGAGGATGTTACACATGTTACGCATCTGCTATATATTATAACGTTCTTAGTAAAAATTCAATTTTCCAAGTTGACAGATTCTTTAAAATGTGTTAGTTATTTGTTATGGGTGTTTCATACATGTTAACACATCACCACAGTTTAATTATGTTTAGTGGTATTGTATGCTACTTTTTATTCATGGTATAAAAGAGAGCTTGACTGTTAAAAGTAGCCAACTGATCATCTGATAGTCAGACTTTCATGGTCTGAGATCAAATACAAGTACACCATAATTAATGTTTTGAAAAAATGGGATCAGTAATATTTTTCCTTACAGAAACTGGTAAAATCCTCATGAAGTAAAATTGAAATCAATCTGTAATAAATAAAAATTTCACACATATTACTTTGTCTCCCCTCCCAAGGGGCCACGGTGGTGTAGTGGTTAGATTACTCACCTTCCACCAAGGCAAACAGAGTTCGATTACCAGCGGGGTTGCCCCCAGATTTTCGCATGTGGTAATCGTGCCAGACGATGCTGCTGGTTGGCGTGTTTTCTCTGGGATCTCCCATTTACCCCATCCTTTCATTCCGGGACTGCTCTATTCTCACCTCAATTCCCCCTTATTTGCTCTCAAGACATCGCTGTTAAGCTCTTCACTTACTCTCCTCTTCCCATATCCTCACTCCTCCTGGTTCTGCGATAGGAAAATAGGAAGCATTATTGTGATGTTATTTGCTCATGTCTCCTGCCCAAGTGGTCCATTTTACAAAGTTAGGTTTTGTTTAAGGTCTGATTAAGTATTAAATGCTGGTTTGCAAAAAAAAAAATCTCTATTTGCATTTAAAATTATTCAGCATTTAATTTGTCTGTAACCAGTGGTCATTGGAAAAGCAAGTGAAGTTTCAATTTGCTGAACTAATAAGGACATTTAAAGCAAACTGTAGGTAACTTTCAACAGGTGTGCAGATGTATATCTAAAACGTGTAATGTGTCGGCAGGTTGATATAGCTGGATGAGGTTGATAGCAAGGAATTTGTTGATTGCATGAGGATACATTGGTTTTGAGGCAAAGTCATCTAAAATGATTGCACATCTCTTAACAGATCGCAGAAATTCTTAAAATCAGATAAAATAACAGTGTACAATTTGGGAAAATATTTTAGGTTTTTGCTAGCTGCATGTAGTTTTAAATGTGATTTCTTAGGCTCTGTTTTCAATGCATACACTAGGTGAAAATGAAACCTTTTTGTCCATCATATAATTGTAACCAAAAAAACCAACTGTTTATCCAGTTGACTCAGCTTGGCCTTTACTTCATGAAAATATTGTCTGTTATAAGCCATTTACGGTTACTTCACACTTTTCTGAAGCCCTGCTAAAGTTCTACGTTGGGTTACAGATTACGTATCCTTCCACTACATGTAAACTAAAACATTACTGTGTGATTTCTACGTTTTAACTGTCAAATGCTGCGTTTACTGTTTATAGCTGTGCAAGATATTCCGTTATATTTCAAAAACCATTACGTACTCACAATTTAGGCCTATAACCATATTTTGGTTAGTTTTGGGACTTTTTAACAATGTCTGTATTGACTATAGTTCTTACGGTTATAAGTTTACATTATTAACATGTTGTTATACATGGCATAGCACATTACATGTAATACATGTTAATATTTTGCTTTGACTGTTTTTAACCCTGTTACAACTGTAGGGGAAATAACTGTAGTATTTAACCTCTTATTTGTGTCTGTTGGATTAAGTTGTTAAAAGGACGGCCTGAGTTGGAATAAATATTAAAATGAAAGAGCAACCAGTCCAATGAAAAGACAGTAAATCAAGCAAGCAACTAGTGTCGTTTATTTTTTGTACATAGCAGTGACAAACTTAAAAGATGGTATTGAACATAAACACAAAACGGTGTACCGTAACTTTTATTGTGCTCATATTTATTTGTATAGGTACTTAGTTTTTACTAGGTTTATTAAATTATTTATTTAAAAAATTTTGGCTGGGCTTGGTATTTTTTGGGATTGTGGCAAACATTCAAATCACAGAAATGTAAGTACATTTTGCAATTATGTTTCAAACACACACCTAGGGCAAAGTTACAAAGTTGTGACAGATATGTGACTTTCAAATTATTTATTTAGTTATAAAAAATGGTTGCCTGTAAAGTCGGTTTTACGGGCGAAGATTTTACGTGACAACGTAGTGCTGCGCGCGCGGCAGACCGATCATAGTTGAGTGGGAGAGAGACGCAAGGCATTCGGCGGGCCTCTCTCTCGTTCGGTGACTCATCGTAACGTTACCGAGCGTTACACTTTTTCATAAGTGACTCCCAGCCGCAACCTAATTTAAGACGTTGTCACGTCAAAAACAGTTCATGCTTAAAATGTATAAATTTTGCACTCCCAACATTTTCAATCACCCACATAACACAGAGTCACTCACAGAGAGAGACACACACACACACATGCACACACAGCACGCACATGCACACACGCACACAGAGAGAGAGCGAAATGTGAAGGTAACAATACTCTTTCACATATCAAGGTTATGAAACACATTACAGTATATTTATTCCTGCCATGGAAAAACAGATTTATCACAACATTGTAACTTGCCTAGGTAGTTTTAAAAAAAACAACGCATGGAGACTTCATGTGGTAATTTTAACATATTTTTTGCAGGAAGAAAAGTTAACATTTTGTTCAGCAACATGCCATGTCATGTCGCCAGTCGCCACTTCTGCCAACTTTGGATTTGTAACCGTCCTGTGATCACATATAAATATATTATAAAAAGTATTTTAACATTAAAATTTCATTTTAGTTTGTAAATTACAAATTCAAAAATCATTATGTTTGCTGTAATAAATATTAAATATGCTAAAATTGAAAACTTGTATAATTCTCCTGCTACTACTAGTGGTGCAAAACTTCCCAAGAAGAAGTGAGTGCGACAAGGTCCGCTCCGCCTATTCACGTTTCTTCCTGGGACAAAAAAAAACACCTCGTCACTAGGGCCTACACACCGTAATTTGTGCTGATATTTTTATCTGTAACGGTGAAATATGTTTCCATTATTGCTACCTAAAAGTTTAAATATTTCAATAGGCAACGTTTAATTTACAAACAGCATACCAAAAAATTGGTTAAAACAGTATTTTTACTGTGAGCTATTTCTTATTAACCATTGCCATCACATCTCTGCCCTCACCGTTTTTCATTTATATTGAATACAAAATTAATATTACAAGTTATAGAATGTACTACGTTAAAGTTTCATTTATTCAAAAATATATTACTTTAAAATTAATCACAGTGTAATATATTTGTGGTATACAAGTAATGTAAAAAACAGGTTGGCATTTTATTCCTAGAGTGATTTTTCATAGGTTTGTTTCTAAATATGCGAAGAAACCGTGAATGGACTATAATCATTATTCATGTGGTTATGTAAAAAATTCAGTGTAATTATGAGAGAAAAACCCAATGATAACAAAAATATCCAAACCTTTTTTTTTTGTGGTCTGAGTAATGCCAAAAACACAGAAAAATCTTACATAATAAATTTTTGGATTCACATAGTAAGTAATTACTACAGCATGAATTCAAAAAATCACTGTGTGTTAGAAACACCTACCCCTAGGCCAATAAAATGTTAATATTTTTCATCCAAGGGAATTAATGAAATAATTTATAAAGTAACAAAATTCCCAACTGATGTCTGCTTGATTGTCATGAATTTTACCATTAATAAGCTAACTTCCAATTTTGTTACTAGTAAATATGTGTTGATATAATACTAACCACTGATAAAAAAAATTTTAATCATAAAGTTAAATAACCTAAACAACAAAATAAAAATTGTGAAATAGACCCTTGACATTACACAAATTATTTTTAGGGTGGAAGTCTGTTAAATGACGTTTCTTTTAAAAGGGTAAATTCTTAATAGGCCTTAATATAGCTATACAATCTTGAAATGTGTGGAGAAAAGTCAAGCCTCAAGAGTGTGTTCATCATACAGAAAAAAAAATTGTGTGCTCTTTTGTCTCCAAGCAACATATATGAAGGTTTTGTTTAATGATGTTTTATGTATTTTAGGTACCTGAGGCGTTTTAAGAAAATCAACCCAAAGGTTTTGAAGTCCTGGTGTCGACAAATCCTGAAAGGCCTAAGCTTCCTTCATTCAAGAACCCCGCCCATTATCCACCGTGACCTGAAGTGTGACAACATATTTATCACTGGTACTACCGGTTCTGTCAAGATTGGAGATCTTGGTCTGGCCACACTGAAGAATCAGTCCTTTGCAAAGTCTGTCATAGGTCAGTTAAGATCTGTGGCAAGTATTATATTTACTGCATTCTCTGTGGTAGGTAGGATGCACAACTCGAGTAAAGGAAAGTCCTTCTCACATTTATGTCAAGTTTTTAGTGTGTGCATGTGCGTGTGTGTGCACGTGTATGTGTTACTGCAGTGCCGTATGTTTGAGGTCTTAGTGACTGCAGACAAAGCCTGTGTGTTACACTCTAGCAAGTCGAGGCCATAAGGGTGGGAATTTCATATTTCAGTGACTTCAACTTGCTTAGTTTTTTATTTAACTCATTGTGTATCCTGCATTGTGAAACTACCATACACAGTTAAATCTTGATAAGCCCAAGGGGAAATAAAGAGTATCTTTTGTTGGCATTGTTGTGAACATATAGATTAATTACAAGTTCCCATCCACATACAGTTTTTTTGTATGTAAAAATTGCAAGGTGAAAAATTTGTGCTTTTTTACAAATCAAACATTATACACACTTTTTTTTAAAGTTCTTTTCTGACATTTTGATACAAAGAAACCAATACTCTAAGTGTGGATAGCCACAAAAGTGCCTCTAAATGTCTTCCATATATGAGATTAATTGGAAGCTAAAAAATTTGCATGACACAGCAAGAGAGCGAAGGAAAATTAGGATTATTTCCTCCATCTGATAGAGGTGCGTAAATCAATAGATATCTGCAATCCAGGAGTGCCTTAAAACAGCAGACATGAACACGCATTACTGTCAAAGTTAGTATAAAAACAGGGCCGCGAATCGGCTTAAGCTGTGCCCGAGACTTTTTGCGTACAGTTTGCTAGAAAATATGACATTACTTATTTACAAAAAGATATTTTAAAATATAGGCATCTTCCGATTAAAATTATACTTCGCAACTGCAGATATGAACACACATTACTGATGTGCGGCTAGTATCTGCTGCAGCTGGGCTGTACCTCATACCGGTGCAGCAGGCTGTAGGGTTGTCCACTGGATACCCCTCAGCGGTAACAGGGTTTGGGTGCCTGGATACAGCAGGCTGGATGTGGTGGGTTGGTAGAAAGTGCCAGAGCAATCCCTAGGGCCATGGGTAGTCCTAACCGGATGATGACGGGGTGTGTTGCTCCGGGAGTCTTGATTGGTGGGCCAAAAAGGTTGGTGTGGTGGGCAGCAAGGTGAGGCTTCAACAGGGTCTTTTGACATGAGCTCACTCTCAGGGGGTGTGGGGGGATAAACAGCTTAAGGCTGATGTAGGTGGGTTACCTAGTGGTCACCCAGCCGCAAGGGCAGCAGCTGTTCTTCGATCGCTCCACTTTGTACCCCTTTTTCGGGTGAACGCCATGGATGGGAAGGTGCTACTGTTCACCTCTGCAATGAAGAGGTAGGCGGCGGTTCCCTAATTAAGGTGTACCCAGAGGTGATTAGGTCACTCTTTGTCAGGCCTATCACTTCATCGGGTGGGTGTACATGGTGTGATGGAGTGGGTTGACGTGTGACAGCCTAATGTCGAAGTAGGGTGCTTTTGTTTCTTTGGGAATCAGTTGTGCAGGTTGCGGGCGGCCTCTACTGTGGAAGAATTTGAATAATGTTTTGTTTGCCTTGCACCAATCCCTTGTACAATGTCGGGGACACTTTGGGTGCTTACTGGACACAAAGTCTGTGAGGGTGGGGTGATGCCTCTGGGCGTGGGGCACACATTGTTGGGCTGGCTTACACCACTGGCATCGTTTCCCCTTGGCAGTCACTCGCTTGAACCTGCTGTCTTAGGCTCTGGCTGGAGCGAGTGGTTGGGCAGGCTGTCTGGGGTGTCACCTGTCGGTGGTTGATGTGCCGGCTGGCTGGTGCTGGAGTTCCACTGGTAGCCTGCTGGTCGAAGAGAACCACTCCCAGGGTGAACCCTTGGTGGAGTAATTCAATGGTGTGGAAAAGGCACATCTTCAATTCAGAGCAAGGAAAGACAGAAATGAGCTAGAATATGTGTTTTATTCTCTCGAGAATAGAACACAGTGACCCATACTACCTCCTACCTCTACATACACTAGGTGTTCCACGGACTTGGCATTAGAGCAAGACAGATGAAGGGGCCTGTAGGCTTGAGGAGCCTGTCTTGAAGAGCGGATGAGAGGAAACAATTAAGTAGCTGTGAAAACAACTGAACCCTAATTTTGGCTTTTAGTCCTAAAGGGACCCGAGGCACCACGTGCGGTGTACGTGTCGGATGTGGCTTCTTGGGCTTTCCTTGTGCAGCCTATAGTTGCCAAGTGGACAGTTTCGGGTTATGGTAGGGTGGAGGGCTCATGTTTTCACTGCCAATCGCCAAGCCGTCGTATGGTATGGCCTAATATGTGTAAGTTTGTTAGGTGTGGTATCGATGGCCTTGTTTCTGCAGCGGAGGGCAAACAGGATGTTTGGCAGATGGGCATCCCAATGCCGGTGGTCTTCTCCCACACTGAAATGGAGGTTTTTCTTCAACTCCTGATTCCTCCGCTCCTGATTCCTCCGCTCAGTGTGGTTTGCTTGTGGGCGGTAAGGAGGGTGGTTCACGTTTCCGCACCCCATTTGTTACAGGCCTTTCTCCATTTGTGTATGGTAAACTGGGGGCCCCTTTGTCAGTCAGGATAACCGGGGGGGTATCATCAGTTGGGAGATATTTCCAGTTCAAACTTCTTTACTATCCTGGGTGTTTCTTGACTCGGAAGGAGAAATAAATATATCTACCCATCACGAGAACTGGTTGGTGACAACTAACTGGTACCGGTTCCCTTTTATATATTGAGGATAGGGTCCCATTAAATCTACCGCGAGGTGGGTTTGGTTAGTGCTGTGCTGGCAAGACCTATAGTTAGTTTTGATACTGAGTAGGCTTTATTGCGTCAGCAAGTTTCACATTTAGTGACATTTTGGTCTATGTCTCGGCTCATGCTATCCCACATATATCTTTCCTCTATTTCATGGAGGGTCTCCATGACCGGCCCGGTCTCCGTGATCCCCGAATGATCGGCCGTGGTGGTATTGGCAGATTCCGGGTCTTAACTAGCCCGGGACCCAGATTTTCAAGGTGGCTCCAGGGTTTCTGTTTTGGGACCATACAATTCCTTCCCTTAGCTTAAATCTTTGAGGCTGGTTCCTTCGGGTCCCATTCATTGTTGATAGTGGTTCAACCAGCATTTACTAATTTGCAGCAAGTGGTGGGGTAAGGGGTGTTCTCTTCTTTTGTTTCCCACTGTCTATCTGGATGGTAGAAGAGAGCGTCAAGTAAGTCGTTCAGTTTCCCCAGGCAGTGTTGAACTTCAGAGTTGAACTCTGTAAGAAACGTGGTCCACCTACCGAACTCGGCTTCTTCGTTTATGGACTCATTCAGCCATGTTAATGCCTTACTGTCAATCTTTAGGATAAACGGTTGTCCCTCCAAGTGGTACTGGTACTTATGAATGGCCCATATGATGGTGAGATACTCTTGCTCGTTATGTGGTACTGCTGTTCTGTGGAGTTCAACCGAGTGCTATCATAGGTGATGACTTGAGGCTCTGTCCCTCCGTGTCTTCTTGGTAAAGGACGACCCCCAAGCCATCTTGGCAGGCGTCCGTTTGTAAGATGGGAGGCTTTTCTTCCTGGGGTAGTAAGGTAATGGTCCTTGAAGCTGTCTTTGAGATTCTGGAACGTGGCTTGCTATTTGACGTCCTGTTTCACGTCTTCTATCACGTCCTGTTTCCAGTGGCTTCCTTTACCAGTAATGGATTAAGCAGGGCCTTCAAATTTATAATGTTGGGTACAAAGTCGCTTAACCAGTAGCACAACCCCAAGAACTGACGTAACTGCTTCTTAGTAAAGGATTCCTCTGCCTCCAATGTGGCTTGAATTGTCCCCATTTGGGGTTAGTTTCCTTCAGGGGTTATGACATGCCCTAAGTAGTCTATATTTATCTTTCCGATGTGGTTCTTGGGAAGTGTACTGGTTAGTCCATGGATTTCGAGCCTTTCCAACACCCATTGTAGATGAATGCAATGTTCCGCCCACAAGTTGAAATAGATAGTAATATCATCTAGGTACGTAAAGCAGAACTGTCCTAGATACCAGACAAAAACTTTGGCAGACAACAGTCGTTGAAAGGTGGCAGGGGCGTTTTTCAGGCCAAATGTCATGACCTTGAACTGTAATGTCTCCCCTTCAAGGGTAGATCGAACATTGCTATAATTCATTGAACTCGAACTGAATTTTAAAAAATGCCGTACCCACACATATATGTCTTCACAGTTCAGCCCTTAATTATTCAAGGATGTAACAAACATTTAGAACTACCTTAATATTTCCATCTTATTTAGATATAGCCAATATTATACAGTGTTATTTAATGAAAATTTCATAATTAAAAATTGTAGATTTAGTATTTATCATAATAAAATATTAACTATGTGTGCATCAATATATACTTGCCAAATTCAGTTACGATGATTTCGAGCTACTGCAATAAGTGATTATTAGAAAAAAGTTTTAGCTCAACTTTATTTAAAAAATCTAATATTTCTGTGCAATTGCTTTCATTTTTATGTATTCTGTGTATAGTTAACAATAGTGTGTACTGACATGTTCATGTAAATATTTTAAATACTTAACATTTATACAGCTACATAAACAGAGTGAGCATCTATGTATTCAAACATAAAAAACAGAATCACATTTTGCAGTTTAATTTTTTTCTGACATATTCATGTTGAATTTTCCAGAGAATGTGGATTTTCATTTGGTTATATTACCTCTCAAGACTATTTTGAATGTGAATTTATAGAAATAAATCTTTCATTGAAACCAAATTGTTCTAGTATTTACTTTTTTCAATTTTGCCAGCCTTGTTTAATATATCATTTTAGCCACATCTACACAGCATCTGATTCACCCAGCCTAGGTGCTAACAATCTGAAATATGCATTTTTTTCTTCACAGTCTTCCAATATGTTTAAAAAAATTTTGAATTAAAAATTTACATTATTTTTAATACCACCTAGCTTATAAATTTAAAGTTACGTTATTGAAATTGTGTTTTCTGGCTATCATTAATTTTTTTTTGTTGTTTTAACTTAACTTTTGGTATTACGTGGTATATTTACTTGAATTTCGGTGGTGGTGTATTAACATGAATTTCAATTAGATATAACTTTTACTTCTATTCACCATGTAATTTTGCCTCAAATAAACCAATTTGTAGTATAAAAAATAAACACATATATACAAATAACCTTTACAGCTCAGCCCCTATTTGTTTAATCATATAACACAAACAAACATGTAAAACCAATCATAATTTCACTTCTAATTGTTGAAACATGTAACATAAACAATAAACACATAAATATATAACCTGCACAGTTCTGTAAATTTTATTGTGTTTCATCACGTGTTTGTCATTTTTCAGTGTCTTTGGGGTGAAGTATGTTCATTTCAGAGTTCATTAATAATGTTAGTTCCTGGAAATTTTTCGAACCGAACACGAACTTGTAAATTTTTCGAACTGAACTAAAACTGATATTTTACATGGAAATTACTTTCAAACTGAATCCGAACGTAATCTTATAATTCGGGTTCAGTTCGAAATTTGAACTTACGATCCATCTCTAATAATTGCCTGTCTTTCTTTGTCACTAGCACTGCTTCTTTGTCACTAGCACTGCTCCGGAATTGGAATTATAGGACAAGTCTGAGGGTTCTACAATCCTTTGTTCCTTAATCGCTTGTATCTGGTTCATGATTATTTCTCTCCTTCCCACCAACACGCGGTAAGGGCAGCAGTATACGGGTCACTCTTGTGCCAGCCATATCTTGTGCTGAGAATGCTTCTTGTCTATCGCAGGGGTCTCCCATGGTCGAGTGCCCAGGAATGGTGGGTCAGAATGCCTTGCAATTGGCAAATTCCTGTGTGCCCCATTGATGGTTAATCGCCTCTGGTGCTATTGGGGGAGGGGTGGCAACTTTTGGACCACAGTCCCAGTTGACTGTCGTGCGTTCCTTGTCCTCAATATAAATTTTGTGCTGCCAGCAATCTAATATACACTGCTGCTGTTGCAACCGGCGCTGCCCCAAAATTACTTCCTCCCCTATCTATGGTGCCACTAGGAATTACGTTTGGGTGCCTTTATTGTAGATGTGGACCGCTAGCCGTATTCTCCATTCCACCTGGAGGAGGTGGTTTGGTTGTGCCATCTGAACCCTCCTGCTTTCAGGTGGGTTCTCTAATTGGGTGTGAGGAAGTCGCTCAATGAAATTTCCAGTGGTGGCTGAGAATAGTGCTGCGGCAGTTTGCTGGTGTATCTCAGCTTCGATACGGGGGGTAGGGCTCCTCTGTTAACGATTGGATTGTGATGTTGGGCTGGTCATGACTGATGGTGGTAGCCCGCTTTCCACCCTGATTCCTTAGTTTCCCATCAGGTTCTGGCATTCCTTGTTCCCAATAGTGAGAGGTGTGCACTCGTTCTCGCTGCGTAATGCCTCACCATCCAGCGGCCCAGTTGCTTGTTAGGGCAATCTTGGTTTGTGTCTCCCTGGGCAGAACCAGCATCAGGGTAGTGGTTGGGGGTGGTGTCTGTTCATCCTTCTGTCTGTTTTGCTTCCTCTTTCACCTTCACTACCTTGGGTTGGTCCAAGATTGCCTGTGCTGTTTTGTTGCGTTCTTTTACCCAGGGCTCCTCTACAAGCTCGTGTTTGGACTGCAGGCTGGGAATCAGTAGCAGGTTTCGTAGGTTAGGGAGGAGCATTCAAGTAATGGCCCGTACGCAGCTCCTTGCTACATTTGGGGACAATTCTCTCGTACATGTGCCTTCAGACATTAGTCTAGTCCATGCCACGTCATCTTGCACTTCTGCGTGCTCGGAGGGGCCCATTATGATATTAGGCAGGAGTACCAGTTTTTTTGGTTCTTCAGTGTATAAAAAAAAACATGTACTATAAGTATCAATCGTGATATAAACTATGTTTAAATTGTTTGCTGTTATGATTTGGATGTGGTTATCTGATGAAGCCAATATTGAAAATACTACTAGAATTTACTTACAAGGTTTTTCTGTCTACTGTATACTAAGATTAGATTTTACAGGGCAGTGGAAAGCTGTTCCTGTAAGCAGTATTTCTGAAAAATAGAAAAATTTAATTTATTATAATTTTTTGTAAATTTTGATGAACCCATTCTAAGAGACATAAATTTTTCTGAAAAAAAGTTTTCCTTGAACATATGCTTGTAGTGATTTTGATAATAATGCTTATTTTAATGCTTTTGGGGAGGAAAATTATTTTCAAATTAAACACTAGTATTTTATGATTTTTTATCTTACGTTTCATAGTACTCTGTAGGCTGCCGATGTGTGTGCATGTCTTTTTTTCTTGTAGGTACACCGGAATTCATGGCACCAGAAATGTATGAAGAACACTATGATGAGAGTGTTGATGTTTATGCCTTTGGAATGTGCATGTTGGAGATGGCAACTTCAGAATATCCATATTCAGAGTGTACTGGTCCAGCTCAAATATACAAGAAAGTAATCAGTGTAAGTAAACAGTGACACCACAAAATTGTATTATATAGCTCATCATATATTGTATGAGTACACAAAATAAGTAATTAAATGAAATAAAGTCTTCATAAAATTACTTATTATGCTGTGAACATACAGTACAGTGAACCCTCTATAACTCGGACTAATTGGGGGTGAAGATTGTCTGAGCTAAAACTTGTATGTTTTATTGAGGGAATAATTATAAGTTGTGGTTCTAAACAATGACAGCTGTTATTAAACTTGAAGTAAATGATTGGGCAGCAGACAAAAGCTATACACAGCACGTAAAGCAACTGGGACTCTTCTACAGAGAAGGAAGAAATTAGTTAGGCCGAAACGACAATTTAGGCAGGCGTCCAAAACCAGAATTTAGAAAAAATCTAACTCCCTGCAAAGCTCAACACAAACACAATACTATGCCACACAATTATTTAAAAAAACACTAAACTGACCTACAAATGAAAAGTTGCGACCACGACTCACCGTTTTACAAGCTCCAGCATAATCAGCCGCTCACGCAACTACATTATTTAAACTGCATCTGACAGCATCCTCGTCTAAGGATGGGTAAACTGACAATTTTAGCCCAATATTACAATTTAATTTAGCTCTGGCAGGTGTTAACCTGACTATCGTTTTCACAGGCGTAGAATAAATCCTGCACAAAGCGTGTGACAACTTCAATAAACTAGCACCTGAATTTAAAAAAAACTGACTTACAAAATGGAGTAAACAAGGGAGGGATGTGGTACAAATATAAACTATCAAATTTTTTTAAGGCCAACACCCTTACGGGGTTACCCCAGTACTTCAATGGCAATATGAAACCTAAAATAACACCATTTAATTTTGGGATAATTTTGTTACCAATTCAGTAACCAAAGTGATACATTCTTAGAAATAGTCTTATTATTTTATTAGAAAGGTGTTGTCCGAAAATCGGCCATAATTGGTGTGTTCATCACAAAATTGAGGATAAAGGGCTATTACAAAGACTAGAAATGCAATTTCTAACTTTTTACATGTTTAATTGCTAGAACCATAGCAACAACAGCCTTGAAGTAAATGAGGTTATTCCACAGGTGGTATATGGTGCCTGAAATGCTGGAATGGGCTCTTAACAAGGACTTCTCCCATTGCATTCCATATAATACAAAGTTTACTGTGGCAAAAGAAAAATTATATATATATACACACACACGCTCGCACGTGTAGTAAATGCATTTCTGAATAAGTGTCTAAAATGTAAGATAATACACGCAGTTTATTTTCTTGGGTTTTCATGGTTTACTAAATGAAATATGTTTGTGTTCTGCTACATTCATAAAACTTTTTTTTAACTCTTAATTTATTATTCCGAGCCCGTTTCACTATTTGCTACTTGGCGTCAACATTATCACGTGCTATACTTAAACAAGTTTATTTTGCTCAATTACATTCATTAATGTCCTATGACATAATGTACTGGTCTCTGGCAGCAAACAGCAGCAAAATATTTTTACTTCGAAAGAAAGCCATAAGGATATTAAGTGGATTAAAACCACGTTGGACGTGCTGCCGCCATGTTAAAAAAATTGGTATACTTACATTTATATTTCAGTATATATACACATCCCTTATGTTTGTCATTAATAACAGTCATATTTTCCCTTAAAATGTTTTAACTCATTCTCATTATACAAGAGGTGCCCAGAATTTTTATGTACCACTAAATAACTTGAAATTTTTCCGGAAGGGGGAACACGATTCATGTATTTTAATAAATCATCATGTTATCTATAAAAAAAACTTAAAATAATCCCAAACTATTTAAAAATAACATAAAAACTTTCTTAAAGGAGCAGTTATTCTATTGTTTAGAAGAATTCTTTAATATGGAATGGACCTAACTTTGCAAAGCAGTTTTTTTTTATATAGAATTACATGTTGTTATTACCCTTGTATTGTTTTGTTATATTATTGTGGCATTCCATTTTGAATAATTGTATTACTGTTTTATATTATTGTGTATTTATGTTTGTACATTTACGAATATTTCATTTGTGTATATATGTGTGTTTGTACACTTGGATTTATATTCTTACTGTATGTTATTATTTGTACACCTTTTTTGACGTGCTCTACACCCTTGAACCAGTAAGGGTTTGAGTTAGGGTTTTATGGAGTTAAATAAATCTTTAAAAAAATCCAGAAGTATGGGATAACGAAGTCCGGGAGAGAGTTGACTGTATATACTATGTTTTGTTAGATAACTGATATGTGCTTTCATCATCTAGATCTCATTGCTTAAAAAAAATAATAAAAGTTGTTTATTTTTATAGTGATTGTGTGCATGCACGCATGCTTGCTTTTGCATCACTGTGGTTTGAGATGGTATTTTCTGAGACAAAAAAATAGCTTAAAATCCAACAGTAAGAGTGGAAAATAGTTAATTAAATGTTGAACATATGTGACCCTTTAAAATGCCATACATTGGATCTTTGGCAGATTGCTCTCAGAATTTTGGTCAGCAGTTGAGTATTTTGAAATATTAGTTCTGTACTAAAAGAAATTAAATTTTTAAATATTATATTTTTGCACAAGAATTAATTAGTGTTGTTATTATTTTGTGTGTGTGTTTTTTTTTTCTTTTTGTTTGTTTGTTTGGTTTTTTTGTTTGTTTGTTTTTTTTTTAATGTGTGGGAGTCTTAAGAGATGGATGAAGTGTGCATGGTCTGTTGTGGGGATGACTGTGATCACAGTGGTGACACCGTTGTAGAATTTTACAAAAATATATTTTCATTGTGAATTAAATATTAAAATCTTTGTCCAACTTTCAGCATTTACTATTTTTTGAGTGGCATTTGGGATTTTTGTTTGGCTGATGACACTGATCTAATAAAACCATTAATCTGTATCCTGTGACTTTTTTTCTAGGGTGTGAAACCACTGAGCTTTGAAAAGGTAGAGAACCCAGAAATAAAGGAAATCATTGATCGATGTATCACATTAAGGAAAGAAGACCGGTAAGTTACTAAAGTCCATACCGTATAAGAAGGCCACTTTCTGACAGTCAGTGAGTGGCAACTTGACTTACACGAAACAAACAAAGCGCCATTTACAAATTCCTGTATCAGCTGATGCACGAACGAACAAAAGTTAAAATTACGTTGGCTATTCTGAGTGCACTGCCAATGCACATCAGAAAAGCACAAAATGCGCGGATAAGAAAGAGTTCGCAGATTTATTAATACATTTTATTTTACAAGGTCACAAAACAATGGTTGTTAGCATTAAAAACTAAACTTCGTTATAATGTAGTTATTTTTAAGTGTTCAAAATGAAATTTACAATAAAACGATACAACGTGCAAAAGTTTTCTGAAGTTGTGCTAACTTCAGAAAGGTTTTTCATGTCGTATCATCCATCTCAAACCTTGCTTTCAACACGTCCACGATATTAATTCCAAAAGCATACAGAAATATTGCATAATATTGTTGAATTATTTTTTCTAATAATTTGACGAAACGACACGAATTTTAAATATATTTCCAGCCCGTAACATAAGAATTATCAACTTTAAAAGATACGCTATCTCTTGGCCATAAAGAGAGTTACTCAAAACTTCGCCGTGACGTGCTGCGCGCTATCTATCGGATATTCTGCGAGCTATTACCAGCCAGAAATGAACCTCTTTCTTGCGCGATATATAACGAATTTACAAACATATGCCAATAGTTATATTTTTCCACGAGCTCTGCATAATTTTTAAAGTAACATATATTTCATGTACAACGATTTGGAGTACAAGTCATTTATATTCGGCCGGTAATCGTTCGTCTACGTAAATTATACGCCATATTGTTCTCTAGAAACCCATCTCCTTGTTTCCGTAGAAAGTGAGACACGCGTGAATAGTTTTTAGCAATTCTAACGTTATTCCACTTCACATATTTCCAACTTGTATATATTAGCTATAACGTCCAAAGTGTAATAATAGATACAACAGACCGTCTCGCAAATTTTAACCCAAATTCACTATCTCGGACAAATTAAAAAAGAGTTATCAAAGTCTAATTATTTGCAACATTTTATATTTTTAACTTTATAACCTACTTATATTTTTTGACAGATGTCAGTCTTAAAATATTTTAAAATTTGTTTAGCATTACAGTACAATGAGAAGTGGATTAGCTGACAGCGTGTTGATAAAAAATACAGCCCCGACGTGACGGACCAGCTGATGGCGGAAGGATACGTAGTCAGATGTAAACAGTGGCGCTACATTCGTCGAGCTGTCAAAAAGTGGCCTTCTTATATGGTACAGAATATAGTAAAGTAAAATTTTTCTTCTTGTCTTTGATTACATCCTTTATGATGATACGTCAGTATTTGGCTTCTTAACATTGTGTGTTGTGTGATGGTGGCCCAGGAGGGCTTTTCTCTCCTCAGTTTAGGATTTAAGAGTACTTGTGGCAGTGTTCTGCAACACTCTGAAGACAATGTTTTAAAAATCCACTTGAATAAGTCTAGCTTCATGAGGATGATGTTTTTTAGGATCAACTTATTAGTTAAGTTTATTCTGTCCAGTAGATCTTTTGAGAATGCCTGTCTGTACAAAGATATATGATATTCAAATACGATGCAGCATTTTATTCGAGATTGTAATAGTATTGCGTTTTGTCTAATATATATATATATATATATATATATATATTTATATTTCCATCTGTTAGTTACATACACTAATGGAGTACAGTTTTGAAGTGAAGATGTCTATGTGTTAAAATATTATTTTCATTAATGCAAACATCCCATTTCTTTGTAGGAAATGTAAACACATGCCATATCACTCTGTATGTTAGGCCATTCTGTGATGATGCAGTACAATTTTTGGTTATTTTGACTCTTTGGTTGTTTCTGCACAACTGGGATATTGTTTTGCCCTGAATACATTACCCTATTAAAGTGATTTATATTTCATTGATGAAAACAAACACGCTTCACCTGTAAACACATGCACACACGTGACCACACACACTCACACACACAAATGCAAACTCTGGCTCGAAAATTCACTGCTGCATAAACCACTGTGTGAGCCGCATACGGGGCTCGAAGTCAGCTGGTCCAAGTGCCTGTACCTTTTACACGTGGAATGGAGATAGTCTGTGCTGCTGGAACACACCACACGGAAGTGGGGCTGATGTCCGTATCGTGAGTGATTGCACGTCTGCTTGTGGGTAGGTTCGTCTCAACTCTGTTAAGTACTTTCTCTTCAAAATGTGGTGTACAAACACCTTTCCCCTGACATCTTCATGCAGTGTATGGAAGGTGCCATGCTCATCAGTCGCTGATGTCTCTGGTACAGTATGTGATGTGGCTGCTGTCTTATATGGAAGCATTCCTGATAGACGTGCTGTTATGCGTTGACAGCCTCTAACTTTCACTGTACAGCAAGTGCATATCCGCCAGTTCCGACGATGGATAAGCGTCCATGACTAGTCCGTTATGCAAAGTACAATAGCGGTGAACACACTACTGTTTCGACTCGTTCTGCGATGATGACGCAGGTCTGTGTAGTGGAATGTAGTGAGGGAAGGATGTAACGAACTGCATACAGCACATGCGGTCAAATGCAGCTCTCAGTGTTTTCGATACTGCCTACCTCTTTGGGACCGAGGCGAAGCTCTGTAACCAGCCCTCACGCTCACTAGCTACAGTTGACTGCATGATATGCTTGCCATGGAATGCTTGCCTCCCAGGCACGTGGTGGAACTATTTTGACACCTCGTGTGTCTATGGGGCATCTCCGGACATCCATTATTTACATAGTAGCAGTAGATTAATGCTATAACCACAACGTAAATAGGGAAGTTTAGATATAACTAAATTATATTTAGCGTTATTATCAACTGTGTGTGTGTAGATTTATATGAAAAATTTATGCATTTACACGTGATGTGATTGGCAGTCAAATGGGTATGTCAACATTGCGTGTTATTGTAGGTTGAAACAATTTGCTTTTGATTGTAAGGTGACCCCCATTTTTTAAAGTACAGTTTAAAGTGAAACTATCGTCTTATTTTCGGGTGAATACGGTACCTCATCTTTTGCATAGGAAAATATAGTGACAAAGGCAGGAGAGGTCACTCAGAAGTTAAGCAGCTTGGACCTGCAGGTGGTAGCCAAGTCTCTTAGGTAGTTAGTCTCACAAGACTAGCAGAGTTTGCCCTCATGGGGACAGTTGTCACTGGCATCAAGACATTAAGCAGATTCCAGTGACTACCACCCAGCTCGACTGCAGTGCCATCAACCAGTATGAGGAGCTGTCTGCCCACCTGACCCAGTCATACAGGAATCTGGCTAGGTTCGTGAATGCCAGAAGTCGTGAATTAGTAGAATAGCCCATTGCTATGGTCACAATCCCCTCATTCCTTAGGCTGTAGTTTATGACTTGGAGACAGTTCTGCCAAATGCCCATTAGAGTCAAAGGGCTGTTATCACAATAGAGAGTACTGATTAAATCACCTGCGAGTGAAATCCTTGCAACATTAATGAAACTCGTATTGAATATGCTTTATTGCAAATGTAAACAGAAGCAGTAGGCAAGCTTGCATTGACTGTACAATGTTGTGGTTGTGAGAGAGATATTATGACAGGCTTTTAAAACAAAATACTTTTAATTAATTTTTGAAAAAAAAAAAATTATTTTCATAATATTGTATAGGTACAATATCGGTAACAAACGAGTGTGTTTTGCTGTGAGGGTCTTGCTTGCAAGGACCTACAGGACATTTGAATTTGCTTTGGTCATGTTAATTAAAACCCTGTATCCGACAAAATTCTCGGTAATTGTTATGCATAAAATATGCAACATGCTTTTCCTATGAAAATAAATAAACTTAATTTAAAAAATTAAACAAAAACATTCTACTTGTCTAAGTTCGACTATGCGCTATTACCTGGCTTTACCTGGAATCTGTTACCATAGTTTTTTAGATCAATGCGAAACTAAAGGTATCCTTAAGATGGATGTGAAACTTAAAGTATTAAGTGTAGGAGAAAAAATGGATTTCTGTGTAAATGAATAAATGTACGATATATTTAATTACAGGCCTTCAGTAAAGGACCTACTGCAGCATGAGTTCTTCGCCGAGGATGTTGGTCTTAAATTAGAAGTGGTATCTAGAGAAGAGGCTGTTGTCACATCAGCAGATAAAGTGGAATTTAGGCTGCGAGTTTTAGACCCTAAGAAGCGCAGTAACAAGCACAAAGAGAATGAGGCCATCCAGTTTGAATTTGACATACTAGGTGATGATGCAGATGAAGTTGCTTCTGAGATGGTAAGAATTTAATTATGTTTTAATGTATGTTCAATAATGTTTTTTTGTCTTTATTCTGTGATAGGTGTTCTGTTATAAATGTACATTACAATAATTAATTGTAACAAAGTATCATTCTCTAAACTGTGTTCAAGGAAACCTGTATATTTATATATTCATACCTACAAACCCTCCCACTTTAGGTGGGAGACTCCCACTTTTAGACACTTGAATCTCCTGCTCTTGTGTTTTCTACTTTTGGTTATAATGTTTTGAATATCAGAAATTAATATTCGATACAGCGTTGTGGTACGTACTATAACTAGTGGAGATTTTAATAATCCCAATAATCTAGNTGTTCAAGGAAACCTGTATATTTATATATTCATACCTACAAACCCTCCCACTTTAGGTGGGAGACTCCCACTTTTACACCCATTCTCTCACCTTTCTGCTTAGACACTTGAATCTCCTGCTCTTGTGTTTTCTACTTTTGGTTATAATGTTTTGAATATCAGAAATTAATATTCGATACAGCGTTGTGGTACGTACTATAACTAGTGGAGATTTTAATAATCCCAATAATCTGGACTTCTGCCAAAACTTGTGGAATTTTGCTACATCTAAGATAGTTGCCTTGTATGTTTATGATAATTACAGGACCGGTTTTGGTACAAAGCCATTATTGGTGTTTTGTAATAGGCAAGTTAACCAATCGGAAAAACTATTTTTACCATATCCGAGATGACTTTTTCAAAATTGTAGAGTTGCGTGATGTTAACACGCAACGTGACGTTAACATGTTTTCATAAGGCACAGATATAGTTGCAAAATTTATTGGAGGGTTTAGAAAATGCAGAATTCTGCAAAAAACCGTCACATAATATGCATTTTTATGCACATTGTTTTCTGTACTTTTGAATAGGCCTATTCTTAATGAAATGGTGTTGAGTCAGCCTACAGTGAAGTATTTTGTGGTTTATAAGAAGACATTCAGTGAATAATTGCCATTCATTTTAGCAACAAGAGAAGGAACATTTTGCATTTTGTTTTTCTGTTTCATGATTTTTTCAATCTCCCATGCAAGGATGGGTGATGTTATGAAGCATACATATGCAAAGAAAGATACAAACAATGTTCGGTGTATAGAATCAAATAAGAAGTATGTTTTACGGGCACAAAAATTCAAAGAAAATAATGTAACTAAAGCAGCATGTTTGTTCACATATTTTATTTTGGAATTTATTTGCCCATTGGTTGTGCTGATTATGCTAGTTTCCTGTTTTAAAAAAATGTTTCTAGACAGTGAAATTGCTATGGAATATGGTTTTGCTTGCACAAAAACAGTAATAGCAAAATCAGAAGAAGAAAAGCTTTCATTGATGCTGCATGCAGCAAGGTGTATTTTCATTGCCGGCCAATGGTAACAATGACAGCGATGCCAAACTGCTTACCGTGGTTGCTGCATGCTACAATACTGAGACACTGATTGAAAATTTTGTGTTGTTTACAGAATTCCTATTTTGAGTGGTTGTTTGTCAGGTGGAATATCAACACATTTATTTAATATTCTTTAAAATCAGTAATATTTCTCCCAAAAATTGCATAACATTTAGTACCAACAATGCTGTTGTTGTGAATGGTTTGAAGAATATTGTTAGTACTCACTTAAGGTAAAAGAAGTGCAATATGTGATCTGCTGCCCTTGCTTTCTCATAAATTTGATTATAAATTTCTAATGTGATACGGGACAGTCTCATGGTGGCAAAATCTTGCAAAAGGTTTGCTACTTTGAGCAGTAATGTGATACTATTTTCTTAAGATACAAACCTATAACAATGCAAAGTTTACAGATATTGTATATCTGTCAAATGTACACAAACTGCCTTTTTGTCAGTGTTTTATGTATAGAACCATGTTACTTTTAAGTGTTAAATTTTTGTAAGAATACACCTTATATGATAATCCTGAAACAAAAAGCAAGAAACAACCAAAAAAATTTAATTCAAAACATTAAAAAGTTATATAATTTGGGAAAACATGTGTTGAAGGTGAGTAGATTGTAAATGTGTATTATATGATGTGCTCCTAGCTCTCCACCTACTCCTGGTATCTTGTATTACATTCAGTGATGGAAAAGTCTCTCTCTTTCAAACTGTCCAAGTGTTGCCCTTTAGCAGCAGTCTAATAGACTAACATATGCCTGTGCTCTCCCTGTACGGAACCTCTGTATGGTTGGATGTAGTGAACAGATGTTTGTGTTCAGACCAATTTAGATTCTGTAACTGGAAAATATATCCATAACACTAAAAGTGATGTGCACTGTTTATCACAAGAGGGATGTTTTCATGATCCACCCTCTGAGCATCCCATTGCTTCAGGATGTTTCAGAGGTGGAAACTGATCTGACACCTGTGTTTGCTTGGTGCAACATTGTATCACACTGTAAAATCCCCAGTGAGTCATCTGTATGTCACCCAGAGGATGGTGCACACTGTTGGCCTAAGTCTGAATCTCAGCAACCGCTAGTCATCATCACACTTTATATTGATGAGGCAGAAGAAGGGTGGGCGTTGTCCATATCACAGTACCCGTTGTGAACACCAAGATCACAACAACTTATTAAACTAAGCAAACTGAATGCTTGTTTGGTTTAGTTCCAATTTTTGGTATTCCCTTCCATCCTTGGCAAAAGGGATTGTGAAAATAGTGGTTGCAACAGATCAGCTACCACACCAACGTGATAGGAAAGGAAGCAAGCAGTGGTCAAAAGCAGTAACAATTTTGTAATTTGCTATTACGAGGGCTGATTCAGAAGTCATGGCAACTATTGTCTATCTCCTGAAAGTGACCCAACACAGGAAATGTACTATGTATAGTTGAAAGATACCGCATGGTGTATGGATGCAGGAATATCCAGCAAGGAACAAAGACGAACATGGCTGCTTGAAATCACAGTTTGATATGTTCTCGTACATACTTTACACACTTATGTGAACGGGTACGTATCATACATATATGAGCTGTTTAACATCCTTCAAAGTAGTCTCCAAGGTTGTCCACGGTTTGTTGCCAGCGATGAGGCAGTTGGGAAATATCATTCGCTGCACGAAATCTTTCTATGTGCGCCACTTCTCTTCGAAATGCTGTGACGATGCCTGCCTCATCGCTGGCAACGAACAGTGAAGAACTTCAGAGATTACTCTGAAGGATGTTCTTATACATATAAATTATTCTAAACTCCAGGTTGAAATACAGTGAGATGATTTCAAGGGCAAGCAATATTAAAAAAATTAAAAGTAAAATGAAGGGAACACAATCCTAAACAGGTCAATATATTTTGGAATTGGTTAGGACAAAATTCTTACAAGACTAGGTTGCTTGACTTTACACACAGTTATCTTGTAAAAATAATTAAATACAAATTTTAATTTAAAGGGGAAAGAACATGATCCAACACACAGGAAAGTGCCAGTCTTCCAAAATTTGCTCCGATCAGAATCAGAGTAAACTTGTGTTGATCCAACAGCGTACTTGAAGCTGTATATTTCCTGCAAAACAGATCTATCGAACACTGGTAAAAACTATTGTTCATATTTGAGACAGAATATGTATGTGCTTTGTCCAAATGTTGAAGAGCACAATCAATCTTCAGTAACGAAAAAGTATCCTTGTGAATTTTTTATTGCTAAGGAATGGTTCACTACCAATCTGTACTAGTCACTGTCATTTTTCATAACCATGAACCTGGGTGAACAATTATCCAAGCAAAGTAGACAGAACAACTACACCTACCTCTTAACAATTTTCAAATTATGTCCGTAAAAGCCTTTAGTTTTGGTGGCGGACATTTAAAATGATGTTCCTGCACCGCAATGTTATCCGTTGTTGAAAATTTGTAAGGCAATATGCAACATTTGCCTATCTTTGACATAATGTCTTTAAATTCTTCACGCAAGTTCTGAAAATATTCCGCAAAAATCAACTGGAATATTGAATCACCATTCTGAATCTGGCAAAACACATCTGATGTGGCTTCAACTTGCAATCTTATCTTTAAATTAGGGGCAAACCCAGTCAACAAGGTACATCCATTGAAATTTACTGATGCCCTGGCATGACCCAAAAATCCTAGTTGCAAAACAGTGTCTTGTTTTATTGAGAGCAAAACCCAGAAAGGAAGTGTCCATGAAAAATGCTCAATTTTAAAGTGCACATGCACAGACTGAATGCTTTTCAAAGTTTGCCCCTTCGCAATACACAAATTCATCTCCGTGATATAAACAATTTGCATCTTTAATAACTTTACAAGCCAACAAGGTATTTAGAAAGGTTGATCTTATGAGGCAGTGTATGGCCCTTGTATGTACAGTACTGGAAAGAATTTCCCATTGTACGTGATTCGCAAAACACAATGCTGCAGACATTGCAGAATTTTATGCAAAAAAAACAGGCAATACAGCATCCCTTTTTTGTTATATGTTGTTTCCAGACTTGCTACAGTTTGGTCGCAAACGCTCAACTTGCGCACGGTGAAAACATTTACATTCTTGTATAGTTCTTAACCTCTGCTTATATNGTTTGGTCGCAAACGCTCAACTTGCGCACGGTGAAAACATTTACATTCTTGTATAGTTCTTAACCTCTGCTTATATAGCCACATGCAGTGCAATTGCTACACTGACATGTTGCATCACGTTGTTCTTGATTCTAGACTATGATGGAGGAGAAGCTGTGCAATAATTGCTAGCTGCTACTGGTGACCTTCAACTTCCACTGCTATGTTACGTACCGTATTTGCTTGATTCCAAGCCGCACCTAGATTTTAGGGGTAAATCGTGGGAAAAAATTATGAAGCCACAGGTTGAACTACCACTATAATAGAAAATTTAATTTCTGTAGGAAGTTTAATTTTGCCTTCTATAAAATGATTTCCCATCAAAAAAAATATATTTCACTCTGCCAAAAAAGGTTATTGTGTTTTTGTAAGAAAATAATTGCATTGCATGCTGCTTTCCAGCAGCACAAGTTTGAATCATCAATTTCAAATAGCTTTCCAGCCACTGTATTTATATTATATCGTGCAAAAATAATTACATCTGTTTTAAAGAAACAAAATAATTCACAGGTTTTTTCGTTGCTATAAATGTAGCATTACGTATTAATCCCATTTTTCAACAAATGCAGTATGGCCAATGCACGCATAATAGTTTTAAATGTTGGTCACAGCCATAGTTTTTGTATTGAAAAAAATTAGTGTAAATGACTATTTATTTTACAGTATCATTGCCTGCATTTGTTTAAAAGTATAATGCAACTGTAGTTGCAATTNAGTGTAAATGACTATTTATTTTACAGTATCATTGCCTGCATTTGTTTAAAAGTATAATGCAACTGTAGTTGCAATTTTTGAGCTATAGCATTCAAGGATTGCTTTCTTTTAAAGATAATCTGTAAATTATTTTCAAGAAGCCATATGTCTCGTCAAATTCTAAGATTGCACTGTTTCGTCAGCATGTAATTGCAGCGTGGTCCACTAGATAGCAGCAACATGCAGTTACTACGTTTGCCGTTAGGTGGCTGTACAGTTCATTACAAGTAAACTCTGCAGGTAACAGAGCTTCGACCTTGATCCTGTTCCCACAAAAACACATTGCCCCGATTGGCTACCACAGAATCTTCCATTGTTTTCTGGAGGATGTTGACCCACCCTTATAGATTGTACATCAGTCTATCCCACTGCTTCACAAATGTACACCTAAATACACCTAAGCTAGCACAGAAACAGCTATTAAAGAAGAGATGATTTGTTAACAATTGCACTAATCCATAATTCAGAGCAACAGATAAAAAAACAAAAACAATTTATTATTAACAATCTGCAGCCAATAGTTAGTATGAGGTTTAAAAGGCTCCTTTTTTTATTACACAATCACCACAAAGCTTCTTTAGCAGGAGTACAAATACTCAAGAACTAGAAAAAAATAATACATGGCCATTGTAACGTGGTAGCCATCTGGGCCACCATGTTTGTAACGTGGCGGCTGGAAATTACAGCTCGGTTCGCTCAATCGATAAAGACATTAAACTTAAAAAAAAAAGGCGCCAAATAAAAAAAATAGTAAAGTCTCAGATTTGTCACTCTTTACTTTTATTTAACATTCACATGTACCAGTTCACATACAATCTTCAAGTATGCAGAGTCACGAACAGTTAGTTTCACCAGACAAACGAAGAGCAGCACCGCAGTAGTTATTTAATGATTTATTATTTATCGCGTCATTTAAAGTTTACTTAGCAAGAGGAAAATTCAAAGGCAGCGACCTGCCACACCGGCGGTAATAATTCAGCAGGATAAAGTTTGCCGGTGTGGGGGATATTTGCCACGCTTAACGCGTCCTTTCCGAGTACTGGTTGACTACTACTTCTGTTTACCGTTCTGCTAGCGGGCAGGAGGCACACAAGGTATTTGTCTCCCCATGCCTACCCCCACTCCTTGCCTCTGGGTGCCAAAAACGTGACCAAATAAGGGCATGGGGTTAGCCGGAATCCCTTTCCCCACGCCAAGTCGAACTGCTTAGTAGTGAAAATATAATCAATGTTCTAGAACAAAAACTGTCTACTGCAGTTGGAAAGCTTCTATCTACTACAAAAACTAAAATATCCGAAAAAGCAAACATAGGACCGATAAACAAATTACCATGGCTTTATCTTTGAATACTGATAAAATATTACGAAGCCTCGCAAAATGAAAGAAAATGAACCAAGTATTTCGATAATTATTATAATTGTGTCATTACACCGTTATTAGTTGACTTAAAATGGTACAAGAACAACTTGCTGAACAATCAATTTCCTTTAAATTGCATAAGGGAAACAGAATCTAGCTCACCAAAATATTCAAAATCATCAATCAAACAAATTATGCATAACCTCAAAATTTTGCAGAAGGTTGGGAAACAGAATATTACATATTATTGTATTCAACAAATGCAAAATCAATAAATACATATATATATATATATATATATATATTTTGTGTGTGTGTGTTTGTGTTTGTTTGTTTGTTTTTTTCTTTCCTACTACTAAACATGTATGTGTAACACACAGATATTAAATACTGCAAATAAATTTGGTGGCGTAGGTGTATTCGTATCAGATTTTGAAAGGTTGTGTTTTGTAAATCTGAATATTCAAAATATTACTGTTGATATTCAACACTTTTTCCTGGGATTTCCTTTTTAATAACTCATACAAGTTTACAATTTCACACCTTTTGATTTTCTAGATCTCAAGGTAAAATTACTTAGCAACAACTCATAAATATTTTTTACAATGCTTGCTATTCAAACTGCTATGTTTGTGCAGCTAAACCAAAGATTGTTAACTTCTGCCATGTTTTAAATATTTGACTAGAATTTTTGACGGATGTTATATAACCCTCATTCAACCATTAAGAAAAATTTAATTTACTGTCCCGATTTCCTACTATTGATTATTAACAACTTCACGATGTTGCATAAAATTAGGACTAATCATTCTCTGAGCAGCTGCAAACAAATGCACCTAGCTCCTTTTGGACAACCCTGTCAATGAATTGCACATAGCATCATATTGCACACTCCTTATTGGTAATGTGTGGCATTTTTCAAGTCTTAAAACAATTTGGAGTTTGACGGAAAATTTTTGTTGTAGTAGTCCCTAAACACGTGTGGAACGGACAATACCTTATTTTAGTTGAACCTGTTACCAGCTGTTCTGTTGATGCAGTAGTAACAGATGTACCAGTTGAGAATAGACTGAGCTTCACTATAATGAGTCAAAATGGGACCCGTGTTGGCCGATGCATGATGCCCGGCACGCTTCTAAGCAGCAAAGTGACCGCTTAGCACTCACTTTCTCGCCCCATGGGCTGAGGTGAAAGAGTTTCGCTGCATACTCCCACACCTCTGTAGGAATCTGCTGATCACTGCGTTTGACACCGTAACACATTGTCTCGCACGAAACTGAGGAAATAATGACTTAAATCTATATGCATTCTTCAACACAATAGACCAGGAGTTCTAACGTTGTACTCCCTCGTGCAATGCATAGAACCGCAGCTAAGGCAAGCAGCCCGATTGCTGCTTGTCTCGTCACCACCGTGTCCAACGAGCCTTTGCACTCCTCGCTCCATTCGTTCTGCTGCCGCGCGAACCAAATTCCGTACCTAAACACTCCAGACTTGCCACACTGGCTTGCCTCTCACAACTGTCCTGGTGCTGATTCCTCATGTTGACTCCCATTCCTGTGCTCGCCACATGCAGCACACAACCAAACTCCAGCCAGTGGTGCTGCATGCGGAGGGAGGAGCAACTACGTGGGCAATGCTCAAGCACTATTGACACGTGAACATGAATTTACAAGGGTTATTCGGAACGTAAGGTCTGATTTTTTTATAAAACATAAACCAGCACATATTTTTTCAAAAACTTTTTTTATTTAATTGCTTACATGTTTTTCTATATTTCTACATAGTTTCCATATTTGTTTAAACATTTGTCATAACGTTCTACAAGCTTTTGTATGCCTAAGTCATAGACGTCTGCCGCCTGTGAGGATAACCAGTATGTAACTGCCCACATTCGGAAATTCCAATGCTAAAGTTGAAATTGTGAATCACCGGTCTTCACAAATCTTTTCGTCCACGGCTTTGACCAAATCATCTGTGATCACTGATGGTTGGCCTGATTGGGGTTTCATCATGGACATTTTCCCATAAGTCCTTGAAAGCTCTCACCCATTTACGTACTTTACCGTCACTCATCGCATTGGGGCCATACAATTGACTTATCTGTCAATGAAATTCCGCTGCTGAATTGTTCCTTGCTGTCAAAAACAGAATCACTGACCGTATTTCACAGTCGGCAGGCTGATCAATTGTTTCAAACATTTTGAACTGACACTGTAAACAGCACACTGCAACAATACCAATGCAAATGGCGTCGTTTGACGAGCAAGGCATGCTGGGAGTCGGTGCTCATGCGGGTTATAACGTTCACGCGACATTCGATTAGCTAGGGCGATTCGGACCTTACTTTCCGAATAACCCTCGTACATACAACCAACTGATGCCACGCATTTTATTATAAAATACATTACAATTATTTTACAAAAATATCTCTAAAACTCTTTACACTTTTGCAAAATTATAATTATTTCAGTACTGATAAGAGTATAAAGTAAAAGTAACCACATATCCAGTGCTGTAAAGAGCACTTTTCTGAATCCGGCATTTATTTTGCACACTTTTCCCTTTATAACGATAAAGAAATTTGCAGGGATCATTTTCTGAAATGTCATATTTTAAGTCCCAGCTTAAGTTTTAATCAGATACCTGAGAGTATTAGAAAATCGAGGCTGAGCCAAAAACCTGTTTACACCGCTAGCTTGGCTAAAAGTATTTTAAAACTAAAAAAATTTGAGCCTCTATATCAATGCCAGGTCATTTGGCCAGCAACCAACAAGACAGTGTTTTACTGTTTATGAAATAAAATGACATGTGTATTAATGAAACTTAAATAATTTTAATGCGTGTTTTTGTTAAAAGTTTTTCTCAGAACAGCTGATACAAACATAGATTAGAATTGAAATTACCATATACAAAGCTGCAAATCTGCCTAAGATGCTGCACTTGACAAGACGGTTTGTTTTGAGGGGGCAACAACTTTAGAAAATTTATGTACACAATGTGAAAAAAAATCACTAAGATGGAATAAAAATTACAGAAAATTGTGGACAATCGCTTAAAATCTCTGTAAATCACAGAAAATCTCTAAATTAACTTAACATCATTGAATGATTTTCAGTGAAGACAGAAAAAGCATTATTTGTGGTGTAGTTGACATATTTTACATTTCATCAGTACTGACATTGAATCAAAAATTTATAGATTGCAATTGTTTTGTTTTCCATTCTTCATGCCGAATTATTTTAGTTTCTATTTTCACATGGGTTGAGTTTTGTGATCTAGACACACACTTGCTAATAGAGTTAATGGTACAAAAATTTTTTAGAAAAAAGTGAAGTGTATTAAAATTAATTTATTAAATTAGTGAAATTCTAGTATGAGGTAAATCCGGGAGAAGTAACAAGATGGGAGATATGAAGCATTCATAAATTCAGTGAAAGGGAAAGAGCTAATGTGGTGGCAAAGTGCATGGCAGTTGCCTCTAATCCTCCAAGGTGTACGGTTGTGTTTTTGTTTGCTTCCAGTATATGTCTAAAATACTAAAACATTGACTACAGAAATTTTGCGTTGTTAAATATTGAAAGTTTCTTCTGTTACAAATAAGTTTTATTTACATCAACATTTCTGGTAATGTGAATTAAGTTTTGGTGCACAGTAACAGAGTATGGATATAGTTTTTTGATGATGCCTTCCTACAAGTTCAGCTATTTTAAGCCCCAGTTATACGCTGCCCATACCTCCCACAATTTTGGGAGATATAATGCAATGCAATAATTGAGATATGATACAGTATGATAGAAGGTATGACACAAATATACTTTAATTCGTAATTATTGGGCATTGATTAAACGTTACGACGGACATGAGTGGGACATAAGTAATGTAATACCATTTGCTTGCAAAAAAAAAGATAAAAATCTTATTTCATCAATATTGATAAAATATAAATTTTACAGCACAATTAAAATTATTTCTTTTTTATGCAATATATTTTATTTTCTTGAAGAAAATATTTTACATGGAATTGTGAAATTTAACATTAGTCGAGCCATAAGCCATTTCTACTATTCCACAATGGCCATATTACCCACCCCTATGGTAGATATGACCAAAAAATGTGTGTTTAATTTAGAAGTTTACTACATTAACTTTGAAATTGAACACTCATAATTTTTTTGCTACCAAAAAATTAAAAACTCTTTATCCGAGATATTTATTCCCAACATCTATGAAAAGTAAATTATTATAAACAAATATAGAAAGTTATATGATATCTCCCAAATTTTCCTTACATAAAAAATGTCCTGTATGTTTAAAAGTGCCCAGCTACTGGCGGGTAGAAGTGATCATTATTGGAAAACTTTTATGAACAGCTAAATAACAATGAGACAATCACAAGAAAATTTTCAAAGAGCATTGCAAATCATAGAGAAATGCTGAAAATCAACAGAGAATCTTTGAAAATCCAAAAAAAATCTAGGAAAATCTCATAATAATATCTTGGAAAATTGCTTAAAAGATCTTTCAAACTAACCTAAGTCATTAAAAATCATGGTATACTAAAAAAATTACCAAAAATCACAAAAAAATAAAGTGTATAAATTTTAACCTAGTTGTTGCCTCTTTGGTTTTTTATCATTTGCTAGAAAAATAAATTCTTTATTACAGCTTGAGCTGTACTTAATTTAATAATCCTAGGCCCGTGGACCTCTAGTTTTAATACTTGGCAGTGCCGCATGCATTCCCGGGGATTCACAAACGCTATCACTGTTAATATATGTTTGTGAGCCCACAAGTAGGCCTGTAAACATGAGAAATTAAGTCATTCTTTCCTTGTTTCAACCATCCTCTTAGTAGCCCCTGTATTGCAGTATCAGAGAAATTTAAATTTGTAGTTCTTGTCCCAAACTTGCCTCCATTCTACAGCCAAGGAAAGGTTCAGAGATGGAATCCTGCTTTGATAAAATTATCTTCAATTTTTTAAAAGGTTGGAGTTGGAGGAGTGAAAAAGATGGGATTGTTTTCATGTGCTATGAGAAGGGGAGAGAGGTAGAGGATGACAGACTGTGGGAACATTGAAAACGAGCCCAAATTTTCTCTCGTAAAAATCTATTACTTTTGCCTCTTTTTACTTCCTGTCTCTTTTTTTCCCTCCACAATTTTAAGTTTGTCACCGTCGCACATCTCTTACTCTCTGTACCCTTCCAGCCGCCCTAAATGAGGGAGTGCAACTGTGGTCGAAAATGTTTTCACCAAATTTTCTTGGTGGTTATGGTTTCATGTCCTGGCATCCAAATCTTCATAAAGTGTTAAATTGTGCTTTACTATTATCTCATTTCACCTAATTAGTAACAAGCACATGCGAATTGGGTGGTATAAATAAAAGTAAGCAGCTGCTCAAAACTTACAAATTTTGGAACATTTACTCAGTTTTGTGTAAATATGAACAACTTAAGTCAATGTCCTCACGAACAACTGCTTGATGACCTTGATCAATATTTGGTATAAATAAAGCTAAGTTACTGCTCACTATTACGAGCAACTGCATAGATTCCGATGTAGTTCTACATTTTCCTTCTTAAACCTGTACAATTCTCTAGAGTTCCTGCATCTTGTGAATTTTTCTTCTCCATTCCAGAACCACCAACATGGTCTCGGCTATTGTGTTTATGAAACAGCACTTGAGTAGCTGAGACACCAAAAGAACCTCATGGAAATTTAAAGTGAGCAGTAGCTTAGTTTTATTTATACCACATCTTTAGCAGCAGCTCAGGGGTCAAAGCCATCAAGCAGTTACTCATTAAGAGGTTGAGAAAAGCTGTTTATATTTATACAAAGCGGAGCAGATGCATATTCATGAGTTTTGAGTAGTTCCTTATCTTTGTTTATACCACCCAAAGTTTGTCAACATTCATGTTTTTTTTTGTATTTGATCCTTTAAAATGAATCCGAAGAGGTTAACTGTATATTACAAGTCACAAGGATGAATGAAAATATTTGAAAAGATACATTGTGTACTTTTAAATCAGTCCATTATGTGAAGGAAGTTTGTGGAAAAAAAATGCTGGCATAAAAGTTATAGGAAATAAATTAAAAGTGAATAACAAAGGACAGGTGGAGGGGAAAAAATGTGAAGTTATGTAGTGGACTAAAAGTGAAGGAATTAGTGTACGAAAAAATGGCAAGTTCTGTGTGCCGAAAGTCTTGGCAAAATGTTTGAATCTTCACAAAACAGGGTCTAAATTGATATTGTCAGAGATGACAAACAGCACTGGTTCAGTTTATAGTATTTTTCAATATATGGAGGGAGTTTTGAAAGATGATTATCTAACTTGCCTAATGGAATGAAAAAGCCTAATGAAACCAAGGCTATTGTGTTATGGTCAAACATTTAGTAGTATAATATTGTTTTTGTAGCCATATAAAATGAAAGGTGATAAGGCATAAGTTCCAGTTAAACATTTGACACATTTTGTTTTTAATTTACATTTTTTAAAAGTTGTTTAATGATATAAAAAAAATTTTAAAACATGAAAAGCAGAATACAATTTTGAAAAAGGAAAGTTGATCAATATAATTTTAATAAGTGAGTGCCTATAATTGTTTGCTGCAGGCAAAGTCTGGCTTGATTATGGAGGATGATGTAAAAGCTGTGGCGAAGCTAATAAAGACCCAGATATCAACATTGTCCAAGGAACGAGAAGAGAGACGTGTACAGGACAAGGATGTGGAACCTATACCAGGTAGGTCCCTGTGTTTTGTATTACATAATGCTGCTAGTGTGTTACAGGGTCACTTCCAAATATTTGCTTGTGGGAAACATGGTGAATGTTGCTGTTAGCCAGTGGGTTTACTTGGGTTACTCCCATTTCCTCCACTAGTACATTTCATTGCTGTTCCATCTTCACCTTTATTTCACCTTCAACCTTCACTAGTCAGCTGTTTGACACCTAAATTTCTCTCTCATTTGTTGCACTTTCTCACGCGCTCTTGTACGTATCTCTTGCCACGTGCTCTGTCACTCTTGTCGCGTTCTCTCTCTCTCTCGTCGCATGCGCTCTCTCTGGCACTCTTGCTGCATGCTCTCTCTCTTTATTTGCTATCTCTGTCGCACTCTTGTCGCGTGCCCTCTTTCTTGTTGCATTCTCTCTCTTTCTCTCTTGCACCCTTGTCGCTTGATCTTGCTCTTGATCATGTGTTCTCTTTCTTTCTTTCTTTCTTGCACCATTATCGCATGCTCCCATTCTCTCTTGCACTCTTGCCATGTGTTCTTTCTCTCTTGTTCTCTTGTAACATGCTCTCTCTCTCTCTCTCTCTCTCTCTTGCACTAATCGTGTACTCCCCTTCTATCTTTCGCGTGCTCTTTCTGTCGTATGCTTTTTCTTTTGCATTTTTTCTGTCTTCCCCCTCTCGCATGCTCTCTTGTACTCAATTTTGTGTTCTCTCTCTAGTTCTATCTTTCTCTTATCTCATAAGTCCTTTGCACTTTCTCATATGCTGTCATGCTTTCTCTCTCTCGTACTCACGCTCGCCCATCCTCGCCCATCCGGCAGCCACCCATTCTCTCGCCCATTCGGCAGCCACCCATTCTCTCGCCCATCCGGTAGCTGCCCAGACCCCCTCCCTCTAATTAAAAGTCCTCAAAGAAGTACAAACTTAAATGGAGCGTATACATGAGTGAGATGGTGGATTCGGAACATGTTGAGTTTGAAGCCTCATACTTTTCCACAACATTTATGGCTCAACCTTTTTGAACAAGCAAATGCACTAGCAAAGTTTCACACCCTGGTTGATATAAAATCTCTCGCACTCGAATTACGTACATTCACAGGCAGTTAATAGTATTGGATTGGTTACTCTTTCATCATTTTTTTATTCACTTCGTATGATATATTTTGTATCAGTTTGCCTGAAATTGCAGTGTTAAAAATGTCCCTCCATTATGCAAGAATTAAATTATGCAATGAAATCTGCACACCCTAAAAAGAAGTTCTGCAGTTGTAACTTGCTTTCCTATCTAATGCGACACAATAAGGCCTGCAGTGTGGATGTCTTAAAGCCTAAGTACATTTAAATGAGGCAGTTCAGCATGTATAAAGCAATCCAACATTAGAAGCTACATGCGCTGATGGATATTTGCATACTGAGCATGCTGTGCTAGATTTTGCATTGTCACTGGAAGCAAAGATATAGTCTGACCTGGCTGTGCCTTGGTTGCATCAAGAGTGCTGGTTGACTGTGATAGTAACGTTTACCTTGATGCCACATTTCATAAAATGGAAAGAAAGAAACAAAAATTCAAGTGTATTTCTGCTTGCATGTGTTAACAGGCTTATTTGTCCTGAATTGGTATTGGTTAGGAAATAATAATTATGTTAACCCCAGTGCCAATTTTGCTATTGTTGCTTGTGTGCGCAACAGTGCTGGGAAGAGGATAGTGTTGTATAAAGCCATGGTCTTTGGGCAACATGAGGTGTTTCAGTTCCCAGAGTTTTGCCACAATGACTTAGACAATTATAAATTTTGTTGGTCAGGCGTTTGGATCCCCTCAAGGCTAGCCACTTGTCTAGTGTAAGCACATTGCCCCAATAATTTTTTTTAATGTTTTAAATATTTTAGAAATGTTATGTGATGAAAAATTTAATAAAAGAAATTTGTATATGTTATGAATTATCTTAGGTTTTAAATTTTATATTTTGTCTCTACAGGTATGTTAGCCATCTGTGGCACAAATTTATGGAAAATATGGCTTAATGATTTGTACGAGTGCAAAATAGAAAAACCTTAGTTCAAAAATAATATGTACTATTAAGGGTTTCAGAATTGAATACAGTTCCATAGTTTTCTTTTAGAAACAGTTAAATAATTAATTTAAAGGTTATAAACACATCAGTGGAATCTTTCAATAGTGACCATCTTCCTATAACAACTCATTTTTGAAGAATCATTTTAAAAAATGGGTTAAAAAATTAATAATTTGTGAGAAATCAGCTGAAAAATTTTTTATTGCACTTTCCTTGGTTGCTGCTTGTTGCGTTTGTCTTAATAAGCGCTGTACTGGACATAGCACATGTCAAAAAATAGGTACCATCCCTCTAGACTGGGGTGCTAGCCAATCCCTTAAGACTTAGCCTACTCACTATCCCTCAGGCATCTGAAGGTTTCTGCATGCAATGGGGCTACTGTTGTGTGTTTGTCCTGCAGGTGTACTCTCACTTGCTTGCCTTCTCACTTTTTGTTCTTACAATTTAAGCTGTTTATTGATGAATTTTTAGTCTTGGTTTATTTAGGCTCTGATTTGGCAACTGTTTTTTTTTTTTTTNATTTAAGCTGTTTATTGATGAATTTTTAGTCTTGGTTTATTTAGGCTCTGATTTGGCAACTGTTTTTTTTTTTTTTAATTTTGTGAATGATTGTTATAATCCATTCACGGTATCTTCGATACTTTTGAAAAGAACCTTTGAAAAATCACCCTAGGAGTTACATGTTCAATTGGTTATAAAAAAATATATATGGAAAAAGGTTTTGTCTTGCTTTTAGCACTGAAGCACTATATAAATTGGTTGTTTTAAGTTTTAAGTATATTTTTTCAATAAATTATAATAATTTGTTAAAAGTCCGTACGAATTAACAACGGATTTTGAAGGGACATGTTGGTTATAGCTGAAAAGAAATAGTTTGTGGGTTAAATATTAATATGTGTAAATTTAATGCCGTAATTGTAAAGTTAATATTCCTAAACTATATATTTACATTTTCACGTAGCACTCATGGGTAAAG
>NQII01000782.1:323372-424474 GCA_002778355.1 Clitarchus hookeri
TTTCTCCTCCCTCTCTTTTCTCCTCCCTCTCTTTTCTCCTCCCTCTCTTTTCTCCTCCCTCTCTTTTCTCCTCCCTCTCTTTTCTCTTCTCTCTCTTTTCTCTTCTCTCTCTTTTCTCTTCTCTCTCTTTTCTCCACCCTCTCCTCTCCTCTCCTCTCCTCTCCCTCTCTCTTTCTTGCTCTCACTCACTCACAGCCAGCCAGTTCACTACCCCATATTTAGCGTGATGGTCTGAACTCTTGAACTTAGCTATCTTCAGAGGTCCACAGCTTGCTTTGATTGAAGGGTAACCAATGTGCGTGTTGCCTTGGTAATATGTTGATTTTCTAAGAAAATGAAATCATTATGCAGAATGCATTTATTACTTTTTTGTCTAAAAAAATTGCTTCATTTCATTGTTATTTTTTTTAGGTGGTTTTTAAATTACAGTTTTCATCTTGGTTTTTGGTGTCCATAGATTTTTTAGATGTATAAACAAGCAAAACTTTGTTTACTTGTAATATTGTTTCTGAAGAGACAAATTCCGGGAATATCAGAGTCCCAGCAACATGTACAAGAATATTACTTAAATAATACCTAACCAAATAAAATTAACAAGTTGTTATCACTTCAATGAAAAGTGATAGAAATTGTAGCAGAAACTTACCTGAATCCACAAAAAAAATTTTCAATCAGCTAATAATTTATTGCTTTAATTCGTATTGAGCATACACACACACAAATTGATATACAGTAAACAATTGTCTACACTGGTTATTCACCTATTTGAAATTTTTATTCTTGTGAGCTTAATACAATTTTTAAGGTCAAAGGAACTATTTTGGACAGAGGGAAAATTGCACCAAACTCTCTGGGTTTTAAAAGTTTGTGTGCCCAATGTTAGTGACCACCCTGCTCCTAGGTGTGCTGCAAACAATACACAGCCATCTAATGTGGGAGTTTCTGTTGTACTCTCATCCTCACTCTATAAGAATACCATTATCACATATTGATATGTACTCTTAATAAGCAGTAACTTGAAGATTGACTAGTAGGTGACAGTGATATAATAATGATTTCACCATTGGCAGATAAGGTACCTGAAGTTTGAAGAAGGAAATATTTTAATTGGTTTGGCAGAATTTAACGTCAACAGAAATATTAATTTGAATAGGTTGCTTTTTTTTAATTTTTTTTATTCAACATAATTTTTGCAAAGCATTGACTTCATTGGGCCATTCTTTGTCTATGTTACTTGTGCCGTGCTGGGGCAGTGGATAATGTAGAAATTCCTTGTACATACTATTTACCAAATGAGAATTATCACTGATAGCCATAATAGCATGAAGAATCCAAAATTCAGTTTCGTATCTGTTTTTGAAGGTATTAAGGGCCGTATTAATAGTTATTTCTCAGATCTCATCTCGAGATAGTATCAGGTGATAAAGTATTGAGATGAGTTTCTAGTCTTGAAACTCGCCCAAATTAATAGTAGTTTCTTGATTTGTACTTAGCTGAAATTAATTTCAAGTTTCTTTTTTCAAATAATATCAAATTGAAACATTTTTTATATACCCTCGCAAAGGATGCTTAAAACCAGAAATTTAGGTTTATTTTGCTGTCGATGCAAATTTTTCTGTACTAGCTACACTAAATTTCTTGTGTTTAGTTTTACTTTTTTCTTTTAATTTTTTGTGCCGAAATGCATTTAAAAAATATTAGACATGACAGAGTATTGAAGGAACATGAACAATTCTACTTGTAAAATACAAGGACATAATTGAAAAGTAATGAGAGGTTCACTCATATGCTGAAAAGTTGCAGTGAAAAGTTACAACAGACTAATTTTTAAAATTTTCAACACAGAAAGAACAGATTTTGTTCCGTAGTTCAATGACTTATGTTGTTAGACATGTTTTATAACAACGGTTAGGGTGAAATATCACCTTACAATGGTGTGATAGACTTCAAAAATGTAATGTATTTATTTAAAACAACGTAGTATGAAAATGTTTGCTAGATAATGGTATCTACAAAATATTTTATAAAAGTAAAACAATATTATTAAAACCTTACATATCCTTTACTTTTGAAAACTCCATTAAAAACAATTATTGAATCAGCATTGACTTAAACTACGCTTCCAACCAAAAACAATAAATTAACAAATTAATTACAGCTAGGCAGAGTGATATATGAAAGAAAGGGTTGCAAATGCATTTTCTTGTCAGCTGATAAATGTGTATTTCATGGTAACTATCATCATCATCATAGTGATCGTAAAATTTGTCAAGTTTTTCATGCACATTACAAGTCTGTTTCCATTTTCGTATTTAACTCTAATCTAATATATCAAATATAACCTAAAACAGTACACAGTTTCAAGTCTCAAGTGTCCTATGGACATCAATTAGTTGAAACGAGATTTTTGTGGCTCTTGATACTAGTTTGCGACTATTAATAAGCTGTAGTCTCGAGTCAACTATTGAATTGTAAAAACTATTCTCAAGACACGAAATTGTGAAAACACGTACAGCTGAAAGTTACTTCGCAAGCCTCAAAACTAATCTCAAGATGTTTGTTTAACCAAATCTGTTTCCAAAGCTAGTCTCAAGTGCTGATACACTACTATTAATATGGGTCAAAGTCTGATTGTAGTTTTCTTAGATTTTACAAGATTTGTGGTTCTGTTTTAATGCAGGAGTGGTTACTTGTGTGATTGCTAAACCCACTGTTTTTTCTCTTAGCACTAGCCACATCTTGTAAACATATTGAGTATAAATTTAATAGAATTAATTTTTGAAGACAAAATGAATTGTGGTTCTGTTTAAGGGTTCTCAGCCATTCTACACTGCAGGATTTGTTGGTGCGCCAGTAGCTGGTGCCCAGATCATGCAGCCTGTTAGTTACGCCTCTGGCACAAGTTTGCAGAAGGTTTTCCAGCAGGTACAGTGGAGTACTTACTGCTATCATGGCTGAAGTTTACATCCATTTAACAAATACTACATAAAGTATGTTAGGTTAGGCTAAGAATGAGTGTCTCATTTCAAACTGCACGTACCTTTTTTTTTTAATGTTACCCTTAGTTTGTATAATCAAATTTTTCTAAAACAGTATGTAGTTGTAACTGTACAAAGTATTGTCTGTTGAATTTTTTTAACAAACTGGTCGTATTTGAAAAATTATACATGTTGATTCTAATTATAAAACTTTAAGTGCATTAACCGACAATCCATAACCACTGCTCTTCAGTATTTATACTGCAGAGGGCTGTTCATGATAAAGTGACCACTTTTTAAATTTACCATTGAAAAAAAATCACTGTCTGGTATTTGTTATAATTCAACATTAACATTGGTTGCTTCACTGTCTGTAAAGTTGGCTGCAAATAACTTGAAAGTAGTTCTAAGTATCAACGTCTTAATGAAAAAATGTGTATATTAGTGGCATATTAATTTAGTTCCTTTGTGTTTTATAAACTCTAAATAGTGAAGTATTTACCATATTTAGGTTTCTATTGAATTAAAAAATTTAACGCGGCGACATGTCCCCAAAACGAAGCAATCCTGCTAGAGATTCAGATCTCCACTGATAAATGGCATATGCTGTCCGCAATGCTCACTTTGCAATAAATGTTATTTTTAATGTGCGCGTACATGCACACACACACAAACTACTAAAATTGATCCTTTATGAAGATCAGTAGGAAAAAAATTTAATGATAAGTTTCTTAGTGAATTATCATGTTTTGTAACTGATTTTCTTTGTATTCCAAATTGCTTTCTAGCCTCGACAAAATCTAGACTTATTTATTCTTGTGCCTGTGCAAGTCGAAGTTGACGCATGATGCACATGCGATGCCACAATGATCAAATCTACGGGATATTAATGCATCCCTCTCCTTCCAGGGGTGAACAAAAGGAAAAAAGAGGCTGGTTTACTGAGAGGCATGAACAACGAGCACCCATGCTGTATTTATTGTATCCATGGGTGTGCAAGACACTACCTTCCACGTCTGTAATCCTGGCAAGACTTCCAGGACACATTAGCAACGGGGGAAGAAAGAGATGAGCACTCAATAATTACCTTGAGTGCACATGTAATTTATATTACTTAAGATGGGATTATAAAAATGTGGCATCTTAACAAGTTGCACCTAAACATCATCAGGCCAACAGCCGACAACTTGCAGTAGTACCCTAACGGTATCCCATCAAACAGTGACTCCTGAAGAGCCACCCAAGCAACCTCAACCTCCCTTCGTCAGTCAAGCAACCTTGTCCTCAGATGTCAGCCAAGCAACTTACTTTACCTCAGCACATCTAATTGGTACTCCAAATCCCTTCAATGCATACAGCATACCCCAAGCCAAGACTTGACGTAAACATTCTAGCTAAGTTGCTATTTTACTCAAACAGGCACCTTTACCTGTCTTTGTTAGTTAACGTCCATGGGGATAGTCAGTCATCAAATGACTGTTGAACTTAAGAGAGCACAGGCCACCGTGTTTATTCTCACGAGAATTTAAATGTAACTGTTTAACCTATGTGTGTACTTTCTTGGGTGAACTCTATCCCTCGTAGTCGTTCCTTGTAAGCTTTGTCCCTCAAGTGAGGGGCAAGAGACTACGGTTTTGTTTATATATTTCCAATCATAGAGCAGGACCACCAGCTGTCCCATTACCGAGGACAACACACGTGTCAAAACACACACACCTTAATAGGTGACCCATATTATGGACAAGGTACGGTGTGGTATCTGGTGCGTAGTATGGTAGTCCCCCACTAGGAACACTACACGACGAAGCGTTTAGGCCAGGCAAGTGAGTTAACCCACTCCATCTACCGCGTATAAATCCACCCAACAGTGTGACAAGCCTGACAAAGTCGTGATCTAACAACCTCTGGGCACTTTTATCTAGGGGAAACGGTCTCCTGCCACGTTTCTGGGTAAGTGAATCGTTGCACCTATCTGCACATGCCATTCACCCACAGAAGGGGAACACAGTGAGANAAACTGTCTCGTGCCACGTTTCTGGGTAAGTGAATCGTTGCACCTATCTGCACATGCCATTCACCCACAGAAGGGGAACACAGTGAGACAACGTAATGCCACAGCTATCCTCTCTGAGGGCCAGCCACTTGGTAATCACCCTAGCCTAATCAATCATATAAACTTCTCAAAGCACAGGCGCAAAACGCCAGGGAATCAGAGAGGTGTCGCCTCCTGGTATACTCCGCAGGGTTATTTGGGCCCAGCAAATGACCAACTGGAATGACAGAGTGAAGGTAAGGCCACCACCACCAGCATCCTGCTCATCAAGAGGCCTCACCTCATAAGCCCAGACTACGTCCCTTGTCTGCAACCAACGAGACTGACCCGTCCTAGGGGACCTATCAAAGGGAAGTGTCAAATATTACAGTCATCTCCCGGATAAAAAGCTTCATACATCACAGGTGACACTGACCTGCCACCCACTGGAACCTTGCTCCCTTGCAACTTTGTTACGTCTCAACACAGCAGTCATGCATCAAAATTAACAATATTTACTAACAAAATTGTGACTTAACTTCTTCAACTGTGGTGGTGGTTATATTGTGTTTTGATTGTGGAGTCAAAAGTGCACAGGTTTATTTATGTATAGCAAACCTGCGAACTTAAGGCAGCCTGTGAAAAATAAGGAATCTTGTCCGTATGCCACTATTTTTGGAAGGAATAAAACTGCGCAAAATCTGTAAATTTCATTATCATCGTGGGATATTTAAAATGGTAATTAGGACGTGACTACAGTTTCTGAATGTTTATTCAGTCATTTATTGTATTTGAGCCTATGTGGGGAAAAGTGTAGGTAGCTACTTATATTTACATTGGGTATCAATTCATTGCATTTTCAAAGCATTTGCATGGATGTTTACAAATTTTTGTAAAGCAGTTTTCCATAATTGTACGTAACATGCCTGCTTTTTGATGAGTTACCCTCAGAGGACAAAAAATTCAACTGGTTATCTATGTTAACGAGCATCTTGGACCTATAATGAGAGAAATTTCAGTTCACACTTAAAATTTTTCAACGTGTGTTTACAAGAGAAAATGCTCACCTTGATAATATGACAGTTTTTATTTAAGCCCATAGCATAAGGAAGACTACTCTACTTTGAGTGTCTGGAGAGTAGAATATAGCTGAATTTTGTTATATGAAAATAAACATTTAATGTACATAAATCTATATTAAAAGGCATTAATTTGCAGGTATTTGTAATTACATTTTTCACTTGTGCTATTATTGGCTACGTACAATAGACTATGATTTTCCAAGCAGTGAAATGTAAACCTTGTGTTTGAAAAATAAAGCACATGACAATATTTATATTTACACATGGCGAGTGATACAAATTGGCTAAAAATAGAAATTAAACAGGTGTACAAAAGTGCTCACTTTGTTGTGAACAACCTATACTTACCACACTTCCAGAAACCTTTGCAGCAGATTGCTTATAAAAAGATTTAATGTAATCTTTTCCTCAATGAAATATGATTACTTAGTTATGACACTCAATTTTGTTTATTTTTTTATGTAACCTGTTTTTTTATTCTTGCATATGTGCAGGTGATGAAATGCCGAGTTTTTAAATATTGAGGTTCTTGTTCCCTGCTGTCTGTGTCTATGTTAATAAGGAGATTGCGGGAACTGATTCATTAAAATTCTGGCATTTGTCCCAAATGTTGTCAGCTCCTGTGAGGTACCACCCGTATGCCTTCATCGCAGGAAGTACCAAACACCTAGTCTGGATGATTTCCCATGTTAGCTTCGGCAGTGCATGAGGTAGAGTGGGGTGTATACTAATTACGTTCAGTTCGCAAATGGTTCACATCTGGCTGTCATGGTGCGCAGTAGTTTTCAACCATTTGCAGATACGTTATTAATATTTCTTATGGAAGGGTTGATACCACATTTTCTCAATACTCAATACAGATTTCAATACCAATACATTTCACGATACTTGATAGATACTTTTCTCGATACCAAATTTAAATTGTCATGAACACAAAACAACTTGGCCAAAAAAATTGCTCATTTTACTAGTGTTGTTGACGCACACTGAAATTACAGTGGAACCACGTTATAACGATAGTCGACAATAGCAAAATAAATTATCGCTGTAGCGAGTTATTGATATAACAAAATTTACCGGCCCCGTAATTTTTTTAATTGTATTTGCCCTTGTAGATCCTGTGTTTAAAGAATGCTGTGACCTACGCGTGTGCAGTGACAAGTTAATACAAAAAAAATCTACGTCTGGCAGTGGCATTATGTAACGACCAGCAGACGCAACTTTGTTTCCTCCTCCATTCTTCTTCCCCTCCCCCAAATTTACGGGTTGCGGGAGGGAGTTAGTTGCCTATAAATCAGCGCACTACTTCACTCCTTGTCTCTCTCTTTCACCTACCTCTTCTTCTCCTGTTTCGCCCCCCTAAGTTAAACCTGTCTCGCCCCTCTGTCCGTTTCCTTTTTACTCCTGTCTCCACTCCCTTTCCCAATCATGTTACAGATCGATAAATTCCTCCAAGCCTTCTTTATTTCCCTGCCAGACAGAGGATTGCCAGCCTCTCAGGTAGAGAAAAAGGGATGAGGCGACACAACGTTTTTTTAAAGGGTGACATTCCATCACTGCAAAAAAAACCAGCACGTTACTGCGTAAAAGAAAAGGAAGCCAGTCGGTAGTTAGAAAAAAAATGTCAACTTAATTAAAGTATTTTCCAAACACATCACAATCACCACACATTAATGTAAAAGAAGAATAATTTGTTACTTACTAACAGGTGCCACAAATTGTTATTGCAATTTTATTTAAAAAAAATTCTTTCTGGTATTTGTTGCAGAAATCTTGGTGCGCACTATGCACAAGTAAATACGGTATCATAAACAATGTAGCATAAAAGGAGCGGTAGGTTGCTAGCAAATCGCCGCCACCATCCCCCCTCCCCCCCTTATAATACTTACCGCTTTATTCCAGTGTACCCCTCTTCTATCATACCTTCTTCCTTATCCCTCACAACACCTGCCCGCTCCGCTTTTCTAGCTTCGGCCGAAGCGAATGTCGCCATGCGATACAAACTAACAAAGCCTGGCTCGCACGTGGCAAGTGGGTGAATGTCACTTGCGATACGACGTGTTTAAACATTTTAAAAATACGAGTTTAAAAATGTTTGTATCGCTATTATAGCAAAAGGCTTCATTAACAGATTTGCGTTATAAACAAAATTAAGTACCTTTCAAATGACAAGGAAAATGACGGTGCATTTAAAAACTATTGCAATAGCGGACGTGGCGCTATAGGCCATACTCATTATAACGCGGTTCCACTGTATATAAAAACCCACATTTCACTTGAAACAAAAGGTGGACGGCCTGTAACCCAAAAGTCTTTAACCAATGATAAACCAACACAGTCTCCTTCGATTCTATGGAATCACGTTTCCACAGTGAAAGCTGTAATCAAATTTTGAGGGAAATGATAGTAGGGCTGAGTCAATACCGTTACAGATACATTGAAACCGGCCGATATCGTAATTGTCCGCAATTCGTGTTTAAATTGCCAATATTATAACCAATATTTTGCTCTAAGAATCTAAAATGATGCGGTTTTCAACTTGCCATAATTAGAGTGGCTGAGCACACTATTCGGTTTTATTAAAATAAAAATTATTTTTTAAATTGGTTTTTACTAAAGTACCTAACTGGTTGTGTTTATTTCTAAAGCAAAATTAGGCACGTTTTGCATGATTGTTTACAAAACATGTATACAACAAAACAATAGTAGCCACCATTTGCATTTACTGAATTTTATCTCTGTAGGCAAGCTTGCAGCATGAACAAAACTTAACATTTAATCAGCCCGACACATATATAACATTAACAATGATTAATATTTACGATTACCTCCAAAAATATTTTGTCTTAATAGACGACAAACCTCGAACACGGCGACAGACAAAAAAAATGTATGTAATGTTGGTTACATGCTGCACATTACTGCCGCCTAGCGGCGTCATTCCGACAGTTTTTTTTGTTTGTTTTGTTGGTTTGTTTGCTGTTGCTGTAGTAATATGACAGTGTTATGTTAGGAAACGAACGGGGTAAAATTATTTACGTGTGCCAGCAAAAAAGAAAAACAAATAATATGACTTGAAGTAAAAGTGGGTTGTGGAATTTTTTTACCCTAAGCAACACACAAGAATGCAAGACTGTTTGCAATATTTGCAAATGTTTGGTTTCGAGAGGCGGTATATCATCGAGGTCGTATGGTACCACAAACTTAAAACGGCACCTTGAATGTACGCACCCTCTGAAGAGGAAGAGCTTCAAATTACAACAGTGTTCTCCTAGGCCTGTTGTACAACTCTCAACACACAACTTTCTGGCAGAGAAAACTCACCTAGCAGTGCCATAATTGCGAGTACTTCACAAATTTCAGATAATGATTGTGGCGCTACATATTCTTCTAGCCCTGATGTGAACAGGTGTAAACCGAAATTTCATAATGTGTATGAATTAATGGGAAAAAGTAAACCATATCCTTCATCACATGTCTGCACTGTGAAAATAAATAATCTCATTGGAAAAATGATTTGCACAGACCTTTTACCATTTAGTGTTGTGGAAAACAAAGGTAGGTTGAATACTACAAATACATTATATGCATAATTCATAAGTGTATCACATCTTACACATTTTTTTACATGAATTTTTTTTGTGCTTCATATGCCTTTCTGGTTTGCTCCGAAAGGACACCCGTTGGGTATCCTCGGGTTAACCCAAGTGGTGAGGAGGAAGCTGTGTTCGCCAGGATGTGGTAGATAGGAGAGAGATGGGAGTTGGTGGTGCAGGCCTTCGAAATGCCTGTACATAATGTTTTGTTAACCTTGGAACAGGAGTGCTGAAAACTTGTGGGAGCCCAGAGACATTTTTTACACACTGAAGGTCCAGTGCGTGGAGCTTGCGTGAAGCAATTAAACACACTGAAATAAATCAGGACACGTTTGCGAGAATTCCTTGCGGGCACTTAAATAAATGTGATGACTTTTAATTATGGTAGTATCCCCATTAGATTCTGCATCGCTCTCCCTGAGCTAGCTGGCGTTATGTAATTTATAGTGATTTATTGGAATGCAACAAGAATTTGCGATGGACGGCGAGTTGCATTGTGTAAACGTGTAAAGTGCTTTGTCATGTTTTTAGAGGTCTAGGGCATTTTCCTCTTCTTAAAGCTTTAATGCTTCAAAAATTAAACGTTGCATAATTTGAGTCATTCTTTGGTGTGTTAAAAGTGGCCCGACGCAGTTGCATTTTAGGGTTGTATGTATTACTTTCTTTACGTAGATGTAGTTAACCTCAAAACCGAAATGCTTACTCTTCCCTTGTGTGTAAAACGTAGTCGGATTAACCATCGTAATAGACCAAATGTCTGTTGTTTTGAGTAATTTCACCATTTTATACACTTCTCCAACGGAAAATTTATGTTTCAATATTTATTTACACAATTCACAATCTAAAATGCAAAGAAAAGAAAGCACATGTAAAAATTCCTGAGCTAAATTAGTAATGTAAAATATATTTTCATATATGTTTACAAATAAGAGCTGTTTTCCTCACTCAACAGTACAAATAAACCCCAGAATTGAATATAATGCATGGAGGTGAAAAAATGTACACTTTTGATTCCTCGATTCTAGCCAGAATCAAATAATCAATAATTGAATTGTCCCATTACTAGTTTATTTGCATATTTTTAATTTCTGTAGTGACTGTTTGATTAACGAAGTACCATCCCATTCTTTCTTTTCAAATACAGTATGCATGCATATCATTTTGTTTGAATACAGCTGCCTCCAGAGATTTATGCAATATTTTTGTTTTAAATTTATTATTGTCAATACTAGAGCTGTGCCGATTCACCAATGTGATGCAGATGTGTGTAAAAGCTTCTTTTTGCTTTTATTTAGTTGATTTAGGTTACTTTTATACTCAAAAATGGTTTTGATGAAGTGTAGCACTATTAAAAGCGATTTTTAACTTATTTCAGTTTACAGTGTTTACAAAGTAAATACAGTAATTCAACAAGCCATGCGTGTTCAAGTAAAAACAAAAATAAAAAATTGTTGTCCTGTCTATGTTTATATAAATATGTAATTACATTTTTGTTAATACAGAAAACAGTAATCATGTGCAAGGTGTGTACACGTGTTGTTGTGGTTGACAGTCAAGTGATAGTTTTGAAACAAAAATGGTGAACTGTTTTTATATATGATCGGTTTTGCACTGGATAGGATTGTTACTTGTCAAATATGTACTGTTAAACTTAATTCTTTCTCAAAATTATGTTTGTGCTTGTGTTTGCTACACATTTAGGTTTGTATGTTAATTGTACTGCTCCTACCTGCACGGGAACAACAGGCCTGTGGCCAGTAAAGTTGGTAATGACAGAGGGGAGGTAGTGCCGTGTCTTGACATTGGATTAAAATGGTTAAATTAACATAGTAAATAAGGAATTTTTTTTTGGGAGGGGGGAGGAACTGTTCATATGCTGATGGGATAGAGGGGGGTGGCCGAGATCCTCTGTCTTTTCCTCGTAGATTCTAATTTCATTCAGTGTTGATGTATTTGTGTTACCAAGGAATAGATGATAGCACTAAGAAATTTTCATTTTCAGAACAAATGGTGTGTGTACTAAAAAATGTATAGTATTTAATCTATCGGAAGGTTTCAATGTATTCTAGGTAGGAGAGTGTGAATATTCTAATTGTTGCGAATAGTAATTTTAATTTACGAATTATTCACATTCGAACTTTGAATATCTTATGCAATAATTGTGAATAATTGATATTCCCGTTTTGAGTGGTTATTTGTAGAGCTGTGCCAATTTGAATATACTTCTGGCGTATTTGCCAATGTTGACAGAATCCGCAAAATTTTGCAGATAATTTTTGGCTGATTTGACGAACATGAACATGGTCTTATTCTTCAGTATAAATGATTTGTCTTGCCTTTATGAACTTTGACAGTTTTCCCCTGTAAGGAAGCGGAAACGAAAGCTTCAGTGAAAATGATGCTCAACTTCCACGGTTTTTCAAACAAAGTTTGTAGTTTTTGTCCCAAGCTCCACCCTGCTGAGATAACACACTACCAGTTTGACATTGAGGGTGGTCAGATGGGAGTGGAAGCAGCAAGTGGGGGGGGGGGTTGTTTTTACTGCCGGTTAGTGCCCATCAAAGTGGTAAAGCAGCCTTTTCATTCTTTCACTTTGCTCTTTGCTCTCACCAACATACAAACGTGGAAAGGCCACTTAAGAGTAGGGTGACCGACCATAAAATAACACACACAATGTGGATTTTCTGTCTTACAAAATCTTCTTACTGTGCCTTTCTAATATTAACATTACTATTTTTTTTTCTTTGTTATTATTTTCTATGACATTTGGTATCCACCCACACCAGCAAACCAGATGTTGAAGTCTGGATGAAGATCAAATCTGCATGCATTGCTTGTCAACATGCATCAGGTTTTTATTTTGGTCCCTTCAAGAACTATCCATACAGGTTACAATGTATTTCAGTTAGACTTACGTTTATATTCAAATTATTTTTATTACTTCTTCATTTATAAAATGCTTTCCCATGTGTTATTGATATTAATTACCTTGCAAAAGTAGATTTGGTATATCAGTTTTGTATATTATTTCAAGACGTGTACACGTGAAGTTTCTTCTATATAGTGAACATAGAAAATGTTCCCTTCAGATTCATTATAAAAAGGTTCTATTTTATTTGAGTTAATTTGCAACATTTTCATGTTAAAAATTAATTATGTGACATGCGTTTATTTTTAATCTTCTTGTTCATAAACAAATATTTCATACCAACCCAAATGTGTAGTAAAGCATCCATGCACAAATCATGTTAGTTTTTTTTTTTTTTTTTTCTCCACTTGAATGGTTTGTTGTGTTACTCTATTTACTTTTTGGACACTGTGAAGTGAAATAAGTTAAAAAAATTTGCTTTTAAGTGTGCTGCACTTCACCAATACCATTGTTTGAGTATTATCGTAACCTAAATTCAACTTAAATATAAGCAAAAAGCTTTTTCACACATCTGCAGCACATCAGTGAATCAGCACATTGATACGATTTTGTAAATATACACATACGCTAGTTATTTGCCCATCTTTTTATTCCCACACATTTGAAAATGTGCATTTAAACTATTATTCTATAGTTATTAGAGCTGGACTGTCACTAATCACGATCACTTGTAGTTTTTATGAATGTTTGCCATTTCATGCAGCGGAAAATCAATGATTGTTAGATCCCAGCAGTGGTATGCTATAGAATAACTCATTTGGAATTGTGGTAAAAACCATAGTTATCAAGAAAAACCATTACACACACATTTATTTTTGCTGTAGCATTTACAGAAATGGGTCATATTTATTCTTTGTTGCGGCCGAAGAAATAGGCATGAAGGCCTAAAGGTTATGTTGCCGCAGTTGTGTACTACCATAGTTTTTATTCACATTCTACACGACCCCGCATGACGCACACAACTTTTTTTTTGCTAAGGGAAATTCTAGTGTTTTATTTCTGCAAACACATTCAAAAGTATATAATTTCAGTACATTAATGAGAGCATGAGACAGGAGTGTGTATTGTAAATAAAGTATTTCAAAACAGTTATTAGATTGTTTGAAATGTAAGGGCCCTAGAAAACCATTTTAACTCTGTTTTGCAGTGAAAAGATAACACATTTGTTTTATGTAAAACGAACTTCGCCAAAAATACCTACATCCAGAATGTGTTTAATATTGGAATAGATACAAACTACATATTTATTGCGTTTTCTTTAGGTGAAGTTATAATAATTTGTGTGTTACTTCCATACCAACAAATTTCCACTCATCCATTAAACCAATATGTAATTCAAAATTATACAGTCTCGTAAGAATAGCTGCGAAGCAATGCCATCTCATGAAAGAAGTTAAACTAAAGTCTGTCCCAACCCCATTCAGTCCACTGGCAAAATTAACTGAGTCCCAGCAGTATGACTTTGCCATAACAAAAATAAGGTAGGTTGGAATGGTAACCTACATTGATCATAGTATCATTGTTTTTTTGATAGACTTAGCAGCTGTGGTACAAGGATACATTGTGGCCGTGCTACGTTTCTATAACTATCAATATTTAGTGAACTTAAATGAAATAGAGTTTAACGTCCTGTTTCGTTAATTACAAATTAACTGATAATTATTTAGTTGCAGAGTTGGAGTTACATAACGCTTGGCAAAACTGAACTACTTTTGTATATTTTTTAGATTAAGAATAGGCAATTCAAGGTACAGTAAATACAGTTTTATGAACGGCACCTGCTGATCGGAATAAGAGTGTTGGAGACGCTTTGTGATTCATGATTAAAGCTGCAAGTGCAATAGGTTAAGTTTGGTATTCTGAATGCAAGTACATATTTCACATTTTTACATCATTTGTGTTTACAACCAGGATTTCATATTTATTTTATGTGTTTTTTACGTGTATACAATTTGTGAATACTACCAATGCAAAACAACAAACAGAATAATTAATTTATCTTACTTCCAGTAGCAGAACAATTGCCATTGTTGTTTTTCATCCAGTGATAAATATTTCCCACATTTCCCCTATCTGACGCTTGAAGTGTTTTTTTATTTAGTGTCATATAAATGTTCATCATTTATTAACACTGACAGGCGTACCATAGATGCTATAAGTTTATATAAATTTAAAATTTTTTTACATCATAATATTACCTTATATGATTTTTTTATGATTTTATACTTATCAGAAATTTGGGTGAGAACAATATAAATGTAGACAAAAATTTGAATGCATTATTGATATTTTTTTACTCACCAGAGTATCGAGTATTAAAAGTATCGAGGGTATTGAGCTGAATACTGTATTGAGTATCGAAAACATTGTATCGTCCCACCTCAAATATATTTATACACATATATATGTACACACATACATTCCATTATTTAATTATGGTTACATTTTTCCGCATCCATTTAACAGAATATATTCGTGTAAAAATTATATCCTGCACTTGATGCAAGTATTATTTGTGGGGGAACAGTTTGTTGTGTGATCAGTGAAATCATATTTATTTCTGTTATATATAACGGAAATAAAATTTTTACTGGTAGCTATTCGACTTCAAAACTATTTGCATGTTATTTAAAAAATTTTACTATTTGCACATTTCTAATTTTAGGTATTTGTTACATTAATCTTGCCTTTTTACACACTCATTGAAAAAGTTATTATGTATTTTTGTGTAATATACACTACATTGTAGTGTGTGTTTGCCATTAGCCTCAAACTGGCGTCGTGGCAGCAGGTGGATTTGCTGCGACACCAGTCTTCCAGCCAGGACAATCCCAACAATTGTTTGTCACTCCAAGCTATCCACAGGGGACTACTACACCTATTCTGATACACTCCAGTGATGGCAGCTCTCAACAGGCTGTGAGTAAAATAGCATGGTAGGAACGTGTGATAAAAAATATTACAATATTAAGTAAATGGAAATACTAGGTATTAGCGGCTAAGGTATGTACACATTGCGCAAATAAGGGAAATATACAGGATGTTTCAGGGGCAATAGTAAATACTTTAGGTGGTGGTAGTAAAGAATATTCTGAGCAAAAAAGGTTATATAAACAGGTGTCCAAATGCCGACTGGTATAAATTTACTGCTGCTTGAAGTTGGAGCATACACTCCTGTGGCATGTGCAAGGCCAGAGCAGGAAGCACTCAGGACAAAATAAAATGTTACAGTGAAGCAGTTGTAGTGCAGTGGTAAACTTAACTCTGTTACGTATGACAAGTGTGTCAAACTATGCTGCATAACTTTACACATGCTGAATTGAATATGTAGAGGAGGCATTATGGTGTAATGGTTAGATCACTCATTTTCCACCTAGTCGAACCGGGTTCGATTTTCGGCGAGGTCACTCGGATTTTGGCCGCTGGTCAGTGGGTTTTCTTGGGGATCTCCTGTTTCCCCCGCCCTTTCTTTCTGGTGTGGCTCCATACTCGCCTCGCTTCACTCTCATCGGCTTCAGTGTTCCTGAGAATGGCCTCATAAATTGGCACATTTACTGCCCTTGTAAAATCGTTGCAAACCAATTTTGGCCCCTCCAAAACCGCAAAAATTGTGTTGAAAGTCTACTTCTCTGTGCGGAAATAAGAAATTTTAAAATTAAATATTAATTTATTCCAATAGACAGATTTCTTCTCGGAATAAAAAATTACCACAGAATGGTACGACCACCCCTTGTTCCACAAAAACTCCAGAACAGTATATACAACCATTCCTTGTTCCAAAAAGAAATTGTAAACGCTGGGAGCCATGTCACTCAAAGTGTGTGGTCAATTTTCAGCAACTTCTTGAAGGGGGGGGAAAAAAACAAATTCTTGATGAAATATTAATTACATTTTTAAAAAGGAGACATAAAATACAAGTACTCACAGGGCGATACTCGTAGATATATACACGTGCATAAGACTAACACATTTTCCATGGGGATACGTGGTCGCGACATTTGGCTGTCTAGGCCAGCTTCTTCAGGCAACGAGTGGTGGTACACTGCAATCTGTGGAAGAGTGATTGACAAACAGTGCACATAGCACCTAGGAGGCAAACTAGGGTGAGGCAGGAAATGTGGCGGAGGGCTTATATTTTATTTAAGCCAGGTTTCTGTCTGGATTTGGTGATGTATTGGTGGGTCAGTTCATTGTATTGCAGTTCTGCACAATTATTAGAAGATGGTAGGCCTTTCACCGCTCTGGTTGTGTAACAGGAGTCAAAGTGCTGGTTGTGAGATAGTGGTTCAACTTGGAGAAGCAGGTTCATGCTACATCACCATTGCCTCGCACTGTATGCCATGTGGAGGGGCTGCTGTTGTGCTTGTGGTATCAGATACCTCATGATGTCTTGCGCCACCTATTTTAATTGATGCCTCTCCGATTGGCTGTGGTTCTGCAGGTGGTCCTACACTGTGTTACTTAGGTGGCCATATTGCAATAGTTTATCTGTTTATTTCTTATGGTACGCAGTATTAATTTTTTGTGTACAAATCCAACTGCAACATATACTGATTCCTAGTTCTGTACCACATGAAAAGACAGAAGTACATAAACTGTCCTATAAATTTTTAAAAGTTTTTGATAAATAAAATACACTATGAGGAATGTATTCAATCTGTGTGTTAAAGATCAAAAAATTGGCACTGAAAAACACAAAGTTTGGAGGCATGCGGCGCTCCCACTTTTGAAGGTTAAGGGTTACACAACTATCAGTGCTTATTCCGTTCCTTCATGTTTCCATCCCCATCACTCTCCTTCTGCCCTCCCCTTATCCCTTTCTCCCCCTTCTTCCCTTTCCCCCTCTCCCCCTCCTTCCCTTTTCCCCTCTCCTCCTCTTTCCCCTATTCCTCCTCCCTTTCACCATTTTCCCCTTTCTTTCACCCTTTCCTCCTCCATTTCACCCTCTCCTCCCTTTCCCCTCCACCTCCCTTTCCCCTCCACCTCCATTTCTCCTCCACCTCCCTTTCTCCCTCTTCTACCTCTCACCCTCCCTTTCTCCCTCCCATCCTCCCTTTCCCCCCTCTCTGTCTTCACCACTCTTTCCCCTCTCCACCTCCACAACCCTTTCCCCCTCACCCCTCCACATCTCTTCCCCCTCTGCATCTGTTCCCCCCTCCTCTGCATCCCTTTCCCCCTTGTCTTTCTAATGCACCATCCCCTCCTCTCCCTCCACCACCAACTACACCTCCACCACCAACTACACCTCCTCCTACACCACCTCCTACACCACCACTACCCCTTCCCCTACACCACCAATATCCTTCCCCCCTACTCCACCAACCCTTCTCCTGCTCCACCCCCAACTTTTCCTTCTCCCTCTCCATTCCCAACTTTTCCTTCTCCCTCTCCGTCCCCAACAACTTGCCCTTCTCCCCCTCCTAACACAACTTGCCCTTCTCCCCCTCCTAACACAACTTGCCCTTCTCCCCCTCCTAACACAACTTGCCCTTCTCCCTCTCTTCCCACAACTTGCCCCTGTCCCCCTCTCTACCCACCACAATGAGAGACAATAAGATAGCTATTGTTGTACAGTTTCCCAAGTAAGGTCCGAGCTATCTCAAAGGTATCTGGGTTAGTGGAAGAGACTGTATTAATGACAGTGGTTCACCTAACACTGATAACTTCAAATACAACAGTTTTGAGCAACTAATGTATCAAATACAGTAGCGAAGTTCTGCTACTGCCCAATATTGCCACTGAATGTTGGCATCTTTATCATAGGAAGCGCTGCCCTTGATGTAGACCCTGATGATGGGGGTTTTTGATCCACAGATGACTGAGACAAGGACTCGGCAATGGCGATTGTGTTGCAATACAAATCGTTGAAATCATCCAGACATTTACGATGAACGTCTGCATCAAGGTCGTCAATTCCTCCTACAACTGCTAAAATGGTCAAGTGATCTTCATCAAAACTTTTTCGTATGTTTTCCAGATCCCAGCACATGGCCTGGAATAATTGAATTTGCGACGGGTCTGTGAATGCCTTTTCCCCCAAGGCCGAATCTCTTTGCATAAGGTTTTCAGCATGATCCAACCGTAGACGAGCCGCAATTATTTTGGAAGCCATTTTCATAACTGTGCGTTGCAATTAACCTCATCATGTAGATCAACAAAAAAGTTGACCATCACTATTATATGTTCACATTTTGATGTGCATAATTATTGGCAGTGACTAGAGTTCGCATTATTCACGAACCGCAGCATGCACTTGGTAGACAACTGATTCAGATTTTCACACATTTGTTGTTCCAGCCTCTCACTTACTCAAACACACAAAACCTTTTTTAATCTCTCACAAATTCGAAGCAATGAGAGTGGTATGGGTTTTTATAACACANTACTCAAACACACAAAACCTTTTTTAATCTCTCACAAATTCGAAGCAATGAGAGTGGTATGGGTTTTTATAACACTAAACGCGTTGACACAAAATCACTTCTCGCAAATCGAAAACTTCTCGCGAACATGGAACGAAACTACTGTCATTTCCATCGTCACTTTTACTATCTGGCGCCCGAAGTATCAAATGTTTAATTGGACAGAAAGTTACCCAGCGATATTTGACAAAGTTTATGGCGGCTGCGCCCGTCGATAGTTCTCATGCCAGACAACTGCCGATAACAGCACTACAGTCGGTAANAAAATGCGTTGACACAAAATCACTTCTCGCAAATCGAAAACTTCTCGCGAACATGGAACGAAACTACTGTCATTTCCATCGTCACTTTTACTATCTGGCGCCCGAAGTATCAAATGTTTAATTGGACAGAAAGTTACCCAGCGATATTCGACAAAGTTTATGGCGGCTGCGCCCGTCGATAGTTCTCATGCCAGACAACTGCCGATAACAGCACTACAGTCGGTAATATACAGGTTATAGCACTGGCCCCGGTAAATACAAAAACTTTGAACTAAAACTAGGTTCATATCAACAAACACAACACAAATGATGCTAAACATTATTACTAAGGCAAGGGGATGTTATACGTAACAAACTATTAACAGATGTATACAAGTAATATATTGCACTAATACTCGTTTTAAAGACAAATAAGAGATAACTATGGTGTGAGTGTATTTTTTTATTTGGTGAGCAAATGCACGTCTATAACTGTGTGCTATTTTATTTTGCTAAACAACAATTACGAGTGCAAGTGGAAAATAAAGTGTATACAGTATACTGCAATGCCATAATGTCAAGTACTTTTAAAGTAATATTAAATGTCTAAGTATTATTATTTTGTGGTATGAGAAGAGTATTAATTTATTCAGATTAGCAGGGCCACTGGGATGTAATGGTTAGCCTACTCGCCTCCACCTAGGTGACTCTGGTTCAATTCCCGGGGAGGGCCCTAGGTTTTCTCATTTGGGAATCTTGCCGGACGATGCCACTAGATGGCTGGTTTTCTCTGGGATCTACTGTTTCCCCCTCCCTTTCATTCCGGTGCTGCTCCGTACTTGTTTTGCTTCACTCTCGTTGGCTTCTTAAGACCTTGATGTTAAGAGCCGCCCAAATCCCTCCACTCCGCTATTCAAATTAGCATTGTGTCATTTAGTATAGAAATGCATTTTACTGACCACATCATTTCCATTTAAACTAATATATATTGTGTTTAGCATATTTACTCTCATGTCCACCATCTTGACTCGTGAATATCAGCTGAAGGAAGTGTGACATCATTAAAATTCAATAAACCTACACATGTAATGACATGCTAGTAAATTGTTCGTCATAAAAGTTTGTTTGTAATCAGCCCCCTTGCTGTTCATCTCTCACCTTTCCCCTCCTGCACTGGCGCACACAATGCAATTTGGCAACGTTTGGCTTAAATATCAGGTGCAAACAAGATGTTTCAACATTGTCGGAAGCTTACCAACTCTACTTGCACTGTGTGTAGCGCAGCAAAGAGCAGGCCTCCTGAAAACATCTTTCGAAGCCACTTAATTTTTCAGTTCAGATTTGCCAAAAGTGTAGTTGACAATGCCTTTTTCCCCACACACTTCAGATATTTTAAAATTTATTATCTTACTGACAAGGTTAGCATCTTGTGGCTGTTGTTGATTTTCAATTGGTACTAATTTACTTTATTTTGCACATGCAAACTATATGTAGACATGAATGTTTACTATGTTTATTGTATATTATGTTCTCAGTTATGTGTTATGGTTCCATTGAATTCATTAAGATTTTAAATGTAAATCTTTAGCATGCTACATATACTATAGATATCATAATAAATTTGAGTATTTCCCAAATGAATAACACACCTTTTAAGAAGTTTTAGGTTAGTTAAGCATGTAAGCTCTTCCTAATTATTCTAAACGTAAAAAAGAAGGTTTGTTAACAAGAATAATTTAAAGTTACTCCCTGGCTATTTTCATTTTAGTCCTTTGCTCTGAAAGTATGTAAAATTTTGAATCAGCAGATATTTTGTGTGAATGACTTTCAGACTGCAAGTATTGTGAAAAGCTTCATTCATTAATTAGGAACAAGCTTTTGTAATATTTTTGTTGAATTTGTATGTACTTGGTGTGTTACAGTCAGTGTTCCCACTTGTGAGTCCCTGCTTGGTTACATCTGGTGGTGTGAACATGAAAAAAGTGGATGGTGGCTTCCTCTCCAGACAGAATTCAGAGTCAGGTTCTGACCAGCCAGGTGAAGGTCGCAGGAGCACAGACACTGCACCTTCTTCCCTCACCAGCCAGGAGATACAAGCCCATTTATCACCTGATGTCTTCAAGACATCTGATGGTTCATCAAAAAATTTAGAAATGATGCATTCTCACACACCTTCACCACAGCTTCTCAGTGGGGAGGAGGAGCCACTAGTTAATGAGTCCAAGTCGAGTTCTGTCTCACGGCAGGGCATGAGTGTAAGTCAAAGCGCAGTTGTAACTCCCGCCTCTAATGCTTCAGTTTGCAACTTTGCTTCAGAGGATCAACCAATCACAAAAGCTTCTAATGCTATTAACACTAATGATCACAAAGTAGCGAGTAGCAGCGTTCCTTACGCAGCTTCGCACATTTCCCAAAGCTTTACTTATCCACAGCCTCCTGTGATCATCTTACAACCTTCCTCAACAGCTTACTTAGTTGCTGGGAAGACAGAGGCAGCCACTTTGTTGCAGTACTTGCCACTTTCAACCCCTGTACCTTCACCTGCTCTAACTCCAAATCCTCCCTCCACTCCAGCACCTGAAATTGAAGTAGATGAAAAAGTTGGCAGTAGTGATGGCCAATTGGATCTGGAGCAGCATGATCAAAAACAACCAATGTCACAAGGAAGTGCCACAGGTAGTGAGGCAGAAGGTGATGGGAACCGGCAGGAGTCAAGAAGTAATCAGCCACTAGTGAAAGCTGAAGGTAAACCATATTTACATCTTGGTAATGAAGTGCATACTACAGTTAATGAATTTGACATGCAAGCGATGTCCCAAAGTAAGCCAACCATCTCCGTACAACAAACAGATGAGCATTATGTACATGAGCAGGCTATTACTGATTATAAGAATATGATTCCAAGAAGTCTGAAAGCTACACAGGATAGTGCTTTGTTAGTTCAAGTTGGACAGGTATCAGCAGAACAGCCAGAATTAAACGAGCAAATGCAACAATGCTCATCTTTTTTCAGTGAACCAGAGTCAGAGAGACAGACTGTAAAAAATTTGGAAAATTCTGAACAACATGCTGGTTATTATGACAGAAAATTTGAGTACACTCAAGAACCAGGAGTTATTTTCAATTTACCCTCTCATCAGCTGGGATCTGAAAAATTTCAAAGTCAGATGTGTAAAGAAAGCATCAGTAAAGAAATGGCAGAGACAGCAGTGGTGCAACAGAATGAGCAACATATTTCTAGTCAGCAGTCAAGTGTTCCATATAATCAGGAGTGTAACAGTCAACATTATGTGCAAAGTAATGTTGAGACACCACTTGGTTTAAAGCTGTCAGATCAACAGATGCAGGCAAGTAATGTTCAGAAGTCTCCATCTTCTGGTCAGCAAGAGTCACATGAACAGTCATCAAACATTCAGTTTGTTCAACAATTGCAGACAAATGAGCAGGTTAATTATAACAACGTACTTGAACAAACCAGTAAGATCGAGCCAAAATGTAATGAACCGTGTTTGGAAATTTCGTTAGTCCCAGAAAATGTTAATAGTGTTGACCCACAACAACCATACTTGAACCACTTGACTCAACAAGCCAACCACAGTCAACATGAATTAGGTCAGCAGCAGCAGCAGCCAGGATTGCCTATTGATGGTAGTATTCAGCAAGCAGTTGAACAGCAGCAGCAGTACAGTGGATTGCCTCAGCAAACTGGTCAGGATCAACAAAGGTTCACAACACAAAATTTGGATGTACCTTATTCAGGAGAGAGGCCTCAACCAGTTGAATTGCAACACCAGCACTACAGTCAGATAACTGAACAGACAAGTCAGAATCAGCAAAATTTTAGTCACCATGCAGGTGCTACATTTGCTGATCACAGTGTTCAGCAAACATTGGAACTGAAGCAACCACATTCTCAGACAACCCAGCTGCAACAGCAAGAATTCATACATCTTCAACCAGATGTTTCATACAGTCAAGAGAATTTTCAACAACCGATAGAGCAGCAACATTACAGCCATCTCCCAATTAAAACTGAAGAAACACGACATTCTAATCAACTGCAGTCTGGTGATGTGCAACAGTCGGCTGGACAGCAGCAGCCTGTTGAACCACAGCAACTTCTTTATAGTGAGTTAACAGAACAATTAAGACAGCCTCAACCAGAATTGTGTGAATCACGGGTAGATGTTTCATTTTGCCAGCAGAATATTCAGGAAGTAGGGCAGCAACAGCAGCATAGTCAGTTACCCCAACGGAAGGATCAGTATGAAGTTAGTTCTGTTCATTCACAAGCTGCTGGTAATTTTCTCCATCAGAATAATAGCCTTTCTGTGAAAGACGAGCAGTATCAGCAGCAGCCTCAAACTGACGCTATCGACCAGCGGCTTGAACAGTTGCAGACAAATGTGTCGTATAATCAGCAGTCAAATCCCCAGCAGGGGTATGGAAATCAGGAGAGTCAGCAACAACCAGGCTTTGTTCAACAGTCTCACTTGGAGAAACCTCACAAACTAAGTCAGTTACAACATAGGTTAAGCTTGCAACATCCAAATATTGTGGGTGCTCATGAGAAGCTGCGAAAGATTTCACTCCAAGAAAACCAAAAAAATGTGCAAGTAAACACTTTATCAAACTTGGAAAATGGGAAGTATAGTGAGGAACATTCAATCAACAGAGTGTTAGGGGTGAGTGATGGGTCAACAGGTGCCTGCCCTGTCTCATTCGAGGCCTCAGCTACTTCTGAGACATTGAACTATTCTGAAGGTCAGCAGTTGTCTGCAGTTGATGGTCACTCCTTTGTAGAAAAAAATGATGGGCATGATGTAACTACAGTCTCTCATCTTTCAGACCAGTTGGAACTTCAGAAGGAACCCAAAGTCCATTCACTGCAGCCACCAGATGGTTTGCAGTCCGTCAGGAGTTTGGTTCCACCAAGAAAGCCGTCGAGTGGTGAGGACTTGCTTGACGATGGTACTGCAGCTCACTTGCCTGTGGGATCACTTGTGATGGATGGATATGTGTCCAGTGAGTCACCCAGTCGTCAGGGGAGTCCTGACCGAAACAAGGTCCGTCGCTCCTCTCTCTCTCTCTGTAATAGTGTATATGTGTGGCGTGCGACCAGTTTTGCTGGTTTCTCCAATATTGTGGCCAGTAAATTGACCAATTAGGGAAGTTTCTATTCTAAATTGTGATCTATATTTATAATCTTAAAAAAAATTTTCAATTGCTTTAAAAATGAGTGATTGGATTTGTGCTTAAGTTTTTTTTTCTTCAAAATTTGAGATCTAAATAGAAAGTAATCCAGAGGTTTTGTGTTTAGAAGTAAATTTAGCTGATTTATGAGCTAAGAAAATGAGAGCATTTAGAGTACACTGAAGTTACATTTTGACGACAGCTGACAATGATAAATTGTTGCTATAGAAAATTATATCTGAATTTACAATGCATATTTATTTTGTGCCTTTTTACATGCCCCGTAAACAAGTTGACAGTTAAACACAACGCAGCATATCCTATAGTGACACCTCATACACTTAACCATTATTCATTTAAAAATTATTAAAATTAGAAAAAACAGTGTACGTTATTATTTGATTTAAAAAAACAATCCTTTAATCTGTTTGAAGTATCAAAATCCCATGAAAACTGACAATATCAATTAAAATGGCAATCCTGGTCCTGTTCCACAATTTCCCATGCTGAAAGCGATAATGGCATGTACTGTTAAATTACCTTCAGTAAAATATTAAAATGAAGTGCTCAGTTTTATATAATATGTCATTTTAATTACTAAATTTACCAATTCAATGCAAAAAAAAATACCTAGCCCATGTATACAGTTGATATGAATGTATAAAATATAAGCAAAGACATGGTTCACTTGCATGATTCCCACATAAAATATAAAACTACTTAAAAAAAATAACTATATAAAAAACTATTCTCTAAAAAAAAGTATAGCAGAAATTTTTGTAGAATACCACATTTTTGCATGTGCCCTACTCTTTGATTGCAAAAATTTAAATATCCTGTATTATTAACTAATGAGAACTAATTAAATTTATATTTATATATTACTGCTTGTTTGGTTAATGCTTTGTTCATATATACAATCAACCATGTTAACAGATTTTCTGCAAAACTGATGCAGAAATAAAGCCTACATTAAATTTAATTGTATTAATTTTCTGTTGCAAAGTTTTTTTGCCTGATATTGAAACAAAATTTGTTATCATTAAATAAAATGCTATTTATGGGAATTTATGATTAAAGTAAAGCCCTATTCAGATGTGCAAACTTTTATGAAAATTAACATTTAATGCATAAACATTCTGTTTAGGCGCTGATGGAAGCAGACTAATCCCTCGACAAAAGATTATAGCACCACCTTACACGTGCGCTGGAATTTTCATGATAACGAAGGCAAACGTAAGGGAATGGACACCGACACTTCCCAAAGTGTCAGAATAAGAGTTTTCAGAGTTTTATTATTAGTGACCTCAAGAAGTTCAAGTACCAATGTTACTCAAAACAAACACCCTCTTTAAACAAATAGGGATCTCTGAAATGGGTGCGCATTATATTTGCAACTTAGGCATTGCCTCCCGGCAAAGCACTTCCTCTTGCCAACTGTGTGGTGCCGGGTGATCGGTAACACGACCAAAATCTGCCAAGGTCGACAGGTACAGTCTTAGTACAGCACAAAACCATACAACTTTTTTTAAACAAAAAGGACACTTATGGCTAGACGGGGTGGAAAATATAATTTATGTATTCAGTTTGAAACGTGATGCGTACGGACATATACATATAAACATGACTTTGCCTCATCTTTCATGTCATCACTTCACCCCAGGTGGGGTTTGAACCTTGAACAACTTGTTACCAGAGCCTACCAGCATGCCCCTAGGCAAGGGGCACCCACGTTTGCCTTTATCACCTTTATGTCAGATGTCGAACCCAGGCCACCGAGGAAGAGGTCGAAATCTTCATTAGGCGAAAACGGCAGGATATTTCCTGAAGGGAGTGAGGAAACTGTCTATGCAATGTTATGCATATTCCCGAAATTACGCAACCTTCTTTAAGTTCCCCAGCCGCAATCCATAGACAAATTAGTTTAGAGAGCTTGCTAGACCGAGTGAAACTTCAAAGCGCAAGCTATTCTAGACAAAACATTCAGTAGCAAGAGCCAGGAGGTCGTTAAGCCGCCTGAGCCAAACGAGAACCCTCCCCTTGACCTGATGCTTCCTAAGTGCTTATTCTCTCCAGAACATCACTTTAACCGGGATCGCGTGGTCAAGCAGGCGGTTGGTGGGAGGGGGGAACAGGTGCGCCTGAACCCCGCAGCGAAGGACAGAGGTTAAAGCACCCAGCCATGCGGGAAATGCCGGAACCGGGGTGCAAAGCGGGCCACCATCATCGGGAACCACGGGTCTGTTTAGATCCAAAGATTAGCCAAAGAAAGCGACCCACCAGAAGACCCGCACATAGAAGTAGAGATTAATGGAAGCTGGGTGCTTGCCCTCTTAGACTCCGCCGCTACGGGGAACTTCATACAAAGTGACTTGCTCACCACTGCACAAGCTTCACTTCGCCCTCAAACCCTCTTAGTGCATATGGCACAGCACAACCAGACCTTTAAGGTCAACGGCCAAACTACTCTTACAGTAGGGATATTCTGTCAAGACCACGAAACAGAATTCGTAGTCTCACCTAATATTACTGAGGAGGTAATCTTAGGTCAACCATGGCTACACCAACAGCAGTGCGTATGGATCACGTACAACAACATATCTATATCGGAGACAAGCACAGGCTGACTGTCAACTCAGAACACAATCCAGACGCGGCAATTCCACCCCCTGATAGCACCCAAAGAAATTAATCACCAACTAGCAGAACCAGAATTTTCCCAGCTACCGCGGATATTGGCCGGCCACGCTGGAGCTTTCAGCTGAGGGGGGTCTCTGCGCCAGACACCTAGTATCCACCAACAGGAGATTTGGCCCCCCACCCACATGCCCGTCTATGGCAAACTATACTGCATGTCTGCCAGGGAGGAGACACCTCATTATGACACAAGTCCAGTTCATGAAGGAGCAGGTGATTGTGGAACTATCAGATGCGCCTTACAATTCCTAGGTCGTTTTAGTTTCTAAGAAAGACAAGCAGCTAAGATTCTGTGTGAATTACAAGTATCTAAATGACCTATAACGCATTCCATCACACCACCGGCCATTAACCTAACTCATACACTCTGGGATATAGGAGAAGCCAAAATCTTCAGTATCCTAAATATGCAGTTTAGATACATCCCGGCAGCAGAAAGTATACCGCTTTTACTACTCCAGAGGGCGAAACCCTTCAATTCAAAGTAATGCCATTCTGGCTGAAGAATGGCACCGTCTAGAGGCTAATGTCGGCAGAGGTCCTCACGGGCTTCATCGGCCAATTTTGTTTCGCCTATCTTGACGACATAATTGTGTACTCTAAGTCCTGGGAAGAAAATTGCGGACACCTCCAGAGATAACTTGAACGACTTAATTGAATGGCTTAACCTGTAAACTTTCCAAGGACCGTTTTGGAAAGACCACCATAGACTACCTGGACCACGTAGTCACCTCTGAGGAGAACAACCAATAAGGAACAGCTGCACCGCTTCTTGGGACTATGTAACTGGCTACGAGACTATGTACCAGACAAATGGCACCACTAAACACCCTCCTAGAGAAGGAAACATGTTGGCGGTAGGGAGAACACTACAACGCATTTCTAAACCTGAAGCAGAGCTTCCAGAATATCGAGCAACTCCACCCACCGCAAGGGGACAGCCTCCTTATACTGCAAACTGATGCCTGCCAGAACAGACTGGGGGCGGTACTCTACCAAGAGAACTTCGCCGCGCAATCTCAAGTTATTGCCTATGCCAGCATCTGCCTGAACACCACAGAACAAAAATACTACATTAATGAGCAAGAAGTTCTCGCTGTAATCTGGGTGGAGAGAAAGTACCGTTACCACTTGGAAGGAACACACTTCATACTCCACACAGACAGTAAGGCCCTCCACTGGCTGTGGGAGTCAAGAAATGCCAAAGCCAAATTAGAACGATTAGAGATGTTCTTAACTGAATTTGACTTTGAAGTGAAACACAGCCCAGGCAAAACCAATGACTTGCCCAACGCTTTATCCCGCCAGCCGAACCTCGACGGGGATGTTAAAGAAGACTAAGAATGGAAGAGAATGAGTGTTCCTTTTGCCCCACCTAGAAGTCCTGAGGAACACATCTGGCTCCTCCAGCTACAGCTCAGCCAATACCAGATAAGTTACCACCAGCAAAAGGACCCAGATGCCCAGCGCCTCCTCCAGGACATGCCCCAGCGGTTTGAACTACGAGATGACGTCGTCTGGTCTCGAAATGAACAACTTGGAGCCCAGTGGAAGATCTGGCTTCAACGCAACTTGAGGGCAGACCTATGCTGACACCACCATGACCACCCACAAGCCAGGCATCAAGGAAACCTACGTGTCATAATGAACTATACACGTGGGGCAGGATAAGTCGGGATGTACAGTAGTACGTAAACGACTGCGAAACACTGCCGTGGTAAGGCATACCCCGTACCACAGCTAACGGGGAAAGCCCCGCCGACCTCACACCGCCTGGACCCACTTGGCAGCTGACTTGATGAGGCCTTACGCAAGAATCACAAATCGCAATACATACGTGTTAGAGGTGACAGACTAGTTTTACCGCACGGTAGAAGCATTTCCGGTACCCAGTCAGGAAACCTAGAATATTGTGCGAAAATTTGAACTGAAACTTTTCCTTGCTGGGGATACCTGCAGGCCATATTAACAGATAATGGCACCCAATTCACCAGCCACAAATGGCAGACCGTCTGCAATTCATGGGGGCAGGGAAGGGTAGAGACATGGACGGCCACCCATATCACTCACAAGCCAGCTGCACTGAGCGGAGAAATTAAGAGCTTAAGAAGAGTCTCAGTCTCAGTGTGGGAAAAGACCACTGCCATTCGGACAATCACCTGCCTAATATTCTCTTCACCATCAGGAGGAGAACCAACGAGGCAGTGAACACCAGCCCCAGCCAGCTCATTTTGGGACAAACTCTCCACCGCCCAGGTGACTGGCAGTGGGAACAAGTCCCTACCGAGATGCTGCAACCAGAGGACATCCAACCCTCGCTCGGACCACAAGGACGCACAATGCCCAAGATCAGTACATTACGAGAAAATACCTGCAACCCAGCAAAGGAGTAAGAAGTTTCCAGATGGGCGAGGCCGTACTACTCCGCAGCCACCCACAGAGTAAGGTTGGTTAGAGGATAGTTCAGTGCCGGTTTCGCAGCCAAATGGGAAGGACCTTACACGGTTGTGGGGTGCCAAGATAATTTTTGTACTGGGCAGAAGATTTCGGAGGACGAATCAGCAAAGCAACCAGAGGGCAGATACGCCATTGTCCAGCTGGAACCCAGGACCCTGAGGGAGAGCCAGCAGCACAAGACTAAGTGGAAGAAGAGAGGTAAATGGGAGACCACCCACCACCAATGCCCGCCAAACTCGCTCTGCCAGCCACCTGGAATCAAGCCGAACTCGCTCTGCCAGCCGCCTGGAATCAAGCCGAACTCGCTCTGCCAGCCCCCTGGAATCAAGCCAACTTCCAGGACCCCGATCCACACTTGGGCACGGAACAGAGGAGTGTCCAACGCACAACCATGAGAGATGATCGACCGGCACCTCGTGGCGCAATGTCAGTCAGGACATTGCCCTCAGCCCCAGTGGACTGTGTCGGGAAGATGGCCGCCAAGCACAGCCGCACGACACCTAGCGGGTCCGAACTGTTGTGGCTTAGTCCCTTGAACAGGGAGCACCGCCAACAACCCTAGTCACCCATCCCCATCCAGGAGAAGGATGAGCCCAGCCACACCGACGAGACAGGGGTGCCCGAAAAGCTCCTGCCTCAGATGGCCGCCAAGCACAGCCGCACGACACCTAGCAGGTCCGAACTGTTGTGGCTTAGCCCCATGAACAGGGAGCACCACCAACAACCCCAGTCACCCAGCCCCATCCAGGAGAAGGATGAGCCCAGCCACACCGACGAGACAGGGGTGCCCGAAAAGCCCCTGCCTCAGATGGCAAAACTGCCCACTTCCACCCTGGAGGATGTGGATTCCATCAGAGCCTCGATGTCAGGCGGCAGCGAGGTCATTGCTGTACCACCTTCCGCACAGAAAAATGAGCCCACCAGAGTCAACTAGGCAGGGGTGTCCGAAGAGCCCCTGCTTCAAACCACTACCCAAACACCGCCCCTACAGGACGAGTGCGCAACTAGTCGTGCCTCGGTGCCTGGTGACCCTGAGCTGGCCACTGTTGGAGACGATAGCCAGGAGCCCAGCAGCCAACCCACGAGCGGCCAGACGAGAAAGGTGCCACCCTGCACCATGGTGACCCACATCCAAATTTACCTTGCTTTACCCGCAGCACGAGGCCTTCAGAAGGAAGCGAGGCCGACCATGCAAGACAATGTCTTCCCAATAGTGAATGAAAACAAGCAGCTGCAAGACAGCTAGAGAAAAGTTAAAAATGGACTGCACAACTGCAGAGTGTACAATGGTACACCAAAGCGGTACTCATTTTGTAAATATTAGGTAGATAAAAACGGGCTTAGGTAATGGAAGGACTAGAGCAGGCACCTCTAACAGTTCGTCACACGTAAAATTACCTGCCATGCGACCTGTAGGACACCACAGAGCAGAGCCACTTTAAAGCATCTTCAGCACCATGGCAGGTAAACCAGAACCGACACACCCCTCATGAGTTGGACTTGTATATACACTAGTGTTCAATAACTTTTTTTGTGTCTGCCTGTAAATTGGCTTTCTTCCAGGTGAAATCTGTTAAATGACTTATATAAATACACAGCCTTCAGCTGATACGTGTAAGCGACACACTTATTACGTAACAAACAAAGGACAAAGGAACGTGAGCAATAATCACACACCAGGCCATTACCGCGTGACAGCTATCCTTCCCAGAGGGTAGAACCCATTAGCAGGCCTCTCACCCATCTCAGCCTGCATGTTAGAGAGAGATAGCGCCACACCAAGCTGAGAGCGAAAGTGACACTCCACGCTCCGGAGCCCAGAGCAGTGCATGGAAAAGGAGCACTACACAAGCCAACCCAGACTTTTTGAGTGTGTGCAACGGACCGGGGGTTGGGGGAGTGATTGATGCATGATGCGTACTGACATATATGAACACAACTTCACTTCACTTCATCTTCACATGTTATTACTTTACCCCAGGCAAGGGTTTGAACCTTGAACGACTTGTTACCAGAGCCTACCAGCACGCCTCTAGGCAAGGGGCACCCGCAAACACGTCAGCCAAAATCGTTTTCATCTGTGTCGGATGCCATTTCCTCCTTTCCCCCATCATGTGTGATAAAAGCCAACCAAACAACTTAGCACTGTGCCTGAGCTTGTGCAAACGATACAACCCCGCATAGCAGGGAAGCCTGCTTCCAGCCGCCCTGAGAGATGGCACCAGAGTTCGGCTCCGCCTGCGGAGGTAGGAGCTACCCCCGCCAACCCACAATCCCTGTAATGCCGCAGAATGGCAGTTCATTCTCAGCAGCTCGCTCCACCACGTGTGCTGGAGCTCTCTGCTAGTACCGCCCTCCTCATGAAGGACCATCGCTCTTCAGGAGATCCTCCAGACCTTTAACCCCCGAAGAAGTCTTCATCACCCTCAACACTCACTACCCTTCTGGTAGTGACACCAGAGTCCCTTCTGGACAACAGCATTACAGTTAGTTAGGGTCAGTTAGTATTAGAGATACCTAACTGCATCTGCTCTTGTCTAGTTTAGACCCAGGTCCCCATCACTTGGTATAACCTCTGAGTATTCATTTCTAGGGTGACCGTGACTTTAATTCCAAGTAGACTTCGACCCACTAAGGAAAAGCAAGAGACAGTGTTATTTAAACCCTCTTTGCAGAACCTAGAGTAGGACTGCGGGCTCTCTTAACTGGACGCACGTACCTCACACACACACACACACATTAGATGGCCACCCATACTGTGGATCAGGTACTGGTACCTGGTGCATACGTACGGTAAGAGCCACAACCATTTGAATCTCAATCCATGATCTGGCTAGTCAGTCAGCCCACACAATTCACTCCCAACTGCATTGCTATTTTCGCCGGAAGGAGCGACAAGACTAATTCTGGAGGTATGACTCCTTTTGAACCACACCCATGCTGGACATTGAGGGTAACCCACCATGTTGAACTTCGCTGGTTGTTGAAAACGGGTCTGACTCTGTTTGGCTTGACCGCGACTGGCTTTACACCAAGCTAAGGCAGACTTAATTCCTACCTCTATGCCATACACCCATAGGAGTGGTACAAAGTGGAGAGCGAAGAGGGCAGCTACTGCCTCTTGAGTCCAGCATGACCTGCAACCCAGTGCCAACTGCCCTCTGTAGTCTAACCCCACGGGAACTAGCTCAAGCTGCCAGTTAACTGGACAGGCCTCACCTCCCAGTTCCCTCCAGCTCCCTGATACAGCTACCCCTCAAAACCATCAGCAAGCCACATCCCATTGTCGAAAGATTCCGCCAAGGACTCCAGTATCGCTGGGAATCAACAATTCGTGGTTCCGACCCAGCAGGATCAGCATCCTGCCGCGGACCCCTTCAATACCGCCAGCCACAGCACCTCCTTCGCCCACAGACTGGGCACGATTTCTAGCTGCAACAGCGGCCGAGTCAGGAGCTACCCCGGGCCACACCCAATTAAGGTAGAGCAATGGCTGTGTGCAAACAAGTAGTACGAAGGACAGTTAAAGCCTACACCGGTCTTTGTGCTGTGCCATCAAGCCACACGCTCTAGCTTATATACTGGCTTAGGTCCAGTTAGCAGTCAATTAGGTCAGCCAGTCATACAGCCTGTGTCCCTGATAGGCACACTAAAATCTTGCCTGATTGTGATGTCATCAGTCACCTAACGTCACGCGTTGCAATGTTCCGGCCTCGTTGCCTGGCCGATGTTTATTATATTACAGCCTCACCGTTGGGTTCCATGTTTTAATGTTCCCGCCTCGTTACTTCCGTATTTATAATAATGCAGTCTCACAGTTAGGCGCCATGTTGTAACGTTGCGGACTTGTTACATTGCTGAATGTTTACGTTGCCACGGCTTGCTCATAGGTAGAATACGAGACTCAGTACCAGGTGATGCTGATTAATTAAAAAAAAGAAGTTCCAGATTAGTTTGCTTTATACTTTATTTATCATTGAAGTTTCACAGTGCACAGACGACTTTCCAGTTTGCAGAGTACGAACTTTCACAATTAGTTATACCAGTGCAGAAAACAGCGCCACAGTCGTTTACAGTTTATTAATGTCTCAAACTTGCATCGCAAGACTAAGTTACGAAGGCAGGATGGATGTTCGTTCCCTCCTGGCACCCTAACGACCCNAACTTGCATCGCAAGACTAAGTTACGAAGGCAGGATGGATGTTCGTTCCCGCCTGGCATCCTAACGACCCCCCACACCGGCGGAAATAAGTTGATAGAATTTAAGTGACGTTAAACTGAAAAAGAAATGTGAACAAAAGATCTTACGGTCACGGGTGCTTGCCGGTGAGGGTGAAATTCTTCACGCCTGATGAGTCTTCTCACACCCGATGCGTCTTCTTCGACGGTTGGTTACTTTGTCTCCCTAGGCGATAGGCACCACCAGTATATATTAGGCAGGCCTATCCCCCCCCCCCCTTCTACTAAGATAATGCATGGCCTCCGGCATCTGCCAGTAGCGTCATCCAAAACTACGCTGTGTCCCGCGCTCACAACATATCGTCCCCGCAACTGCATCACAGGAAACTAAAACTGTTGACACTGTCCACTTCCAGAGAACCGAACGTCACGTCGCAGCCGGAAAGTTTCTGTATAATGCTGACGCATAACCAAAACAACAACTTTCGAAACTAGACGGTAAACGGACTCCTGTTACAACGTAAACAGCAGATGTCCGTCCGATAACCTTCAAAACCACACGTCTGCTCGATAAACAAACTACCACGGGAAACGAACCACCGCTGCTTTAACTTTAAACCTGATAAAATATTACGTAGCTTTCCAAAGCTAAATACACGCGAAAGAATTTTACACCTGTGTCCCGAAAAATTAAGAATATTGCGTCATTACAGCGTCAAGATTATAGCATTTATAACTTTTACAGGGCAGTGACATTGACAAAAAATTCTATCCTTATGAGGAAGTCTCTGTTTGCTTAATGAAACTGTGCACCTGCATCACACTAGATGATTATAACGACGACGACAACTCAAAAACTTGCTGATCATATTTGATCACGTTCTGGTAACAGTGTTGCATTTAATTCAGAAGAAAATTTCTGTATTCTTCTAAGTATAGTGCCCATATGAACCCAAAACTATGGTGTTTTTTAATAAAACAATGTGGTCGTGTGAACCATATCAAAACTTAGCTTACAACAAATGATACATGCAAATATTAGCTCGCAGTAAAACCACAGAACTGGGTAACGAAATAAAAAATACTGTTCACAGTGCTTTTCAGGATTGCATCACAATACTGCAAAAAATTTCTAAATGACACTGTTTAAAAATGGTTCTTCAGAAGTGTCAACACAACTCTTGTGCATGAATAACTTTATTTTTTTGATACATATTGCATTTTAATGTTTTGAATCAGTTACCTCAGAGCATAGGTAAGCTCAAATATAACATAAATAGTTTAAGATAACCCTATGTATGTAACTAGCTGGATAGGAATGCTAGTGATGCATTTTTACTTTATAATTAGTTTTTCCATTGTTCCAAAATGCATCCTTTAAGACACCCATTTTAGAAAGTGGTATATATACTTATCATTTAAAGTTTTAGTAAAACAGTGTATCTGATGTTTAAATTTATTGAAATTAACCCAAATAAACTGTTAAATGATTATAAAATTTTGCTTTTTCAAATAAATTTGCAGCTTGTGGAGGTTAAAGCAATTTGTAGCTAGAAATCATTCACGTAGCATTTTTTTAACTTCTATATAGTTAAAACTATTTTTTCCACCATCTCGCACGCCTTCAGCAGAAACATGCAAAAAATGTTTTAATTTAATGAATTTTGTCAGCCACAATGTTGGAGAAATTAGATTTCAAGTTTTAAATTAACATGATTGTTGACACTAAAAAAATTTTGTTGGATTTTAGTTGAAGGAATATGTTTTGTGAGGGTTACCTGCTGTTGTCCATTTCATCATTTTGGTGATATTTGGAGTGTAGCTTACTTCCTTTGCTGTATCCTACTGTAGATATCCATATTTTACTCACAGGCATGGTTATTATTTTCTGCTATTTTCACTTGCATGCATAACACTTCAATCTCCAGTGAAAGTATCATGCTGATTGTATCTTGTTTGTTAAACTGTTGGTAGAGTTTTTTGTTTGAATTTCAAAATTGGAGGTACTACAAGAACAAGAACGGAGAGCCATTTTGCAAGAGTAGGTTTCATGTTTTTATTTTCTGTATTTTTCTATGTTGAATGCACACTGTCTGATACACTTTAGCACTTCTAAATTTTTGTTATAAAATTTATTCCTGCATTGTTTTTGTTAAAGTAATGTTAGAATAACCATTTACGTTGTTAATTCTTTTTTTACCATGGTGTATACCATTCCTAAAACTTGCCACTTCTCATTCTCTCACTTTGGCATGCGAATTTCACTTTCTCACTACCAGTACTAGTCATGGTGTTTGAGTCCAGCATTTTGAATATACAGTAGCTGATTTGATAGTAGAAATACTGGTAGGCATGCTCATGGTTCCATTGCATAGTAATGGAGTGTTTTGTGTATTAGCATGTGCAAATCACTCCTTTATTAGAATATAATTTTTGCAGAACAGATCAGTGTTGCAATATTGAATTGTGTAAAACTACTAATAGGAAGCACAATAACACCTCCAACGTTATCCAACTTTGTGTATAATTTTTTTTGGGGGCGAGGGAAAATTGCTTACAGTATTACTCATAAGAAATAGTGCAGCTTAAGTTAATCTATTATTAGTTGCTGAGAATTTAGTGCTTGGCAGTAGATAGTTGCAATTAGGTGGTGGTTTTCCCCCCTCTTTATATGCCCTGTAAAGTGATATTAATGTTGCATGAAGCAAATCAAACTGTTAAACAACTGTTGATGGATTTCAGATTTTTTCACCCATGCCATGCTAAATTTTGTCATTAAATTAAACTTTATTAAGATTTATGGTTTTTTTAATGCACAATAATGCTGTTATTACAAAAATATTAAGGAAATCATATGTGCATTTTATAAACATTCTGTTGCAAATAATTTTCCTAAGCCCTCATGCTCATATTGTGACTGCCAATTTATTATATTTTAAATTTGTGCGTAAATTTTTGTACATAATCTCATTAGAGTATTTCTGTGTTTTTTTAAACTTTGTAAGATGACTGAATGACAAATGTTGTATGTTCTTTTGTATGTAGCAAAATTCTGTTTTCTTTTTAAGAACACTGTAACATTTTATTTTGTTTATTGGATGTAATTTTTTCCAATACAGCAATTAATTTACACAAAATTTTAATGATGGATTTTTTATTCTACAGATGCATGAAGAAGGCACTCAATTTGGTGTTCCAGATGCAGTTGTAGAGCCAGGACAGTCCCAAGATGGGTGAGTCACATTAACAGTTTGCCTTATGTGCTGTTCATTTGAATCTGATCAGGAACACAAGAGCAGAAACGGCTTCAATGGGTGTATTCTCACTAGCTGCAGTAGAACCCCAATTTTTCGAGCCCTCGTGGTGCCTGAGAATGACCTCGCAAAATCCCTGACCTCCCAAAATGGTTTTCAACTGATTTTGACCCCCCAAAACCCCAAAACCCCAAAAATGGCATTAAGATAACATTTTTCTTGTCAAGTAGGCTTTAATCATCTCTAATTGCAAAATTAACATGTTTTGGAAAGGAAATATTTATTAATTTTTTTGTCTTCTGAATTGTGTAAACCTCAAAGGGAGTATACAAACTCCCCTTGTGCAAAAAAAAATTTCAACTTTGGGCGCCGAGTCACATTAACAAGTGCAAAGTAGTTTCTTGAGAGAAAATCATACAGTATACTAATTAAATATTATTTTAATTCAATAGACAGACTTCTTCCAAACAAGACTATACAGTACAAGTCCGATATAACGCTGCTGTTGAGGGACATAACTCAGACCTGCGTTATAGCATTTCGCACTATTCCGGGAGTGACAGAGTATATGGGAGGTGAGGGGGGACCAGCACCAAAGCGAGAACTACTGAAATACCATATGTTCCAGACAAAGGATAAACGTTTTCTACATATGGCAGTGTTTTTCGCTGTGCGTTTGTGTTTGTCATAAGGGATGAAGGAAGTGCCTCCCTCCTCCTTTTTCATTTGGGAGGAGGTGAGAAAAAGGACAGAAAATTAACACAAGGAGTGTTACGGCGGCAGGAGTAAGGTGGGCCGAGTAGGTCAAGGTTACGGCAGTAATAAAGAACGAGGAGAATGAGGCAGTGTTCCAATTGGAACTTTTTGTTAACAAAATGGTCACATTACTTATTTTGTCTACAAGGTCTAAGACATATTTGTGTAATTTGCATTTACTCCGCTTTGAAGCTGATAGATTACAAAATCAAATTACCAAACCGCCGTCATATTAGTTTTGCCTGTTTGAAACTTTTAAATACACATATATGCGATGTTATTGGAATAAAGAAATGTATATTTTACTCACAATAATAATTTCATAAAACAAGTTACTGAAATATATTCTTGAAATAGGTATTTTCTCTTGACACAATGTTTTAAGTATCAATTTCACGTCACATTGGTTTTATTTTGTTAATTTTAAATTTCTAACGACTCTCTAACAACTTTTGGCAATAATTTGTTTATTTTAAGACTTCTTGGACTTTCAATTTCAGAATCATCATAATACTAATATAATAGCTGCATGGCCTGCTAGACAGTTCAATGTCTTGGTGTTCTGACTAAACCTTACAAAATGCTGATTACAAATTACGAAAAACAAAACTCCAACTGAATTAGAACACGGCCTGAAGAAGGGCATGTTTATTTTTCAGTACCTTATGTAGTTTATCCTTTTTAGTACATCACCATATGACACTTTCTGGATCGACATATTTTCTTGTGGCAACATCCACTATATACTTTATNTTTTTTTCCATCCACTATATACTTTATTTCGTATACTACTGTATCATACTCGTGCAAGATAATCAATGACCAGTGCAGAAACGGTCACCTTCTTTTTTCTGACAGGCAAACAAATTGCTTGCTCACACGTATTCCTCCCCCGACCATTCCTGGGCTCATNATCCACTATATACTTTATTTCGTATACTACTGTATCATACTCGTGCAAGATAATCAATGACCAGTGCAGAAACAGTATAGGTAGTTACACTGTACAGCAGATGTCTCTCGATGGTCACCTTCTTTTTTCTGACAGGCAAACAAATTGCTTGCTCACACGTATTCCTCCCCCGACCATTCCTGGGCTCATCTTCCCCTTCTCGTCCCAGCGGAAACGTCACTCACCACACCCTCACCCTGGGTAAAATACATTTTCTTCTTACAAGCACGCGTGGATAACAGCAGCATGTTACATGCACTGCACGTAAGCTATGATATTGATCGCACACATACGTTCACATAAAAATTGTATTACGAGGAATTCTTTCATCAAAGATTAAACATACTGCGTAAACATAATGTCGTTACTGTATAAATTCACGTAATGTTCGCACTTATTTCACCAAATTTTTGCCCAAAAAAATGAAGATGTCTGGGGAAAAAAAATTTTAATTCAACAGGTTTTGTATGGAATTAAATGTAAATGTACGTGTCTATAATGTGTTTCTTTGGGTTTTCACTTTCTATGATAATATAGTATTGCGTAAAAATGTTAATAATATTGCTGTGATTCACCCGGGAACTCAGCTTGCGTGCGGCGGCCGTGCCACTCCTGCTGCCATTGTGTCTCTTCTACCCCAACCCACATGGCAGCGACAGACTGAGCTGGCCGGCCGGCGCATAGAACTGGCATCTGTCTGCTGGCCGCTAGTTGAAAACAGTGCAGTAAGTCACCACATCTGCTGTGCATCCACTCACATCTCCACCCCCCTGCCTCCTTCTTCAATTCTGCCAGATGTTTAGTGGTAGTTTGTGCCGTGTAGAGTGGTAAAGGGGAGGGGCGAAAATGTTCTGGCCCGTCGCATGTCCTATCATCATAGAAAACAACATTGAAGCCAGTCAACAAATGTGATGTTATTAAATATTTTCAAAAATTTACATAAAAAACTAATAATAAATGTTAAAAATTACTAACTTGCCAAATAAAAACGTGTCAGTATATAGTAGCACTCAAGAAAGTTGTTCTAGTCTACATCACAGCAAAATTTGAAATAAAAATGTCACAAAAACAAATAAAAAATTTACTATGACTTAAATGACTTGTCATAAAATCAAAATCGTAGTAGTATACTTAAAGCTGTTCTATTTTACATCAGACATAGCACTATCTTCTTCTGCATCACTGTTCCTGGCATTGCTGTCTTCCCAAACAGCATCGTCCTCAGTCCCGTCCAACGATGATGCCAGTCTTCTTAAAGCTTTTTACTACCATAGCTTCAGTGATCCGTGCCCAGCTTTGTTTGACCCAGTCACAAATCTGAGTTAGTGATGGTTTTTGATAGTCTGCCCCCTGGTGTGAGTTCATGACTGTCATCTGCCATCCATGCCAAGTACAGTCAGCATAGATGCCCCTTAAAGGTTTACTAATGGACACGTCCAGGGGCTGCAGGACAGATGTCAGACCTCCTGGAATGACAGCTATGTCAGGCTTAGCTTCACACGTCACATTTCACGTCTTCCGCACAATGTGCCTGTAAATCCCAGACAAGTAGAGCTCGTTTCTTGAGGAGCGCACCAGGTCGGTGATCCCACACTGTTTTCAGCCAATCTTTTACCAGTACAGCATCCATCCAGCCTTTCTCATGGACACGTGTACACGAGGCGGAAAGCTAATACCTTTAGGCGTTTTTCTCTTGAAAATTATATACGGCAGCATTTCAGCCCATCAGAGTTCACCGAAAGCATCACCGTACAGCTCAACTTCTCATTTCAGGTTGTACGGACGATAACACTCGATGCTCCCTTCTGACTTATTTTAGTACTTTGCGACATGTCAAAAAATACTGGGGTTTGGTCCCCATTACCAATTTGAGAAAGAAGGTAATCATTGTTTTTTCTTTGCCTAATAACAAAATGCTGAAACTGCACCAACTTTCTACTGTAGTCTTTTGGCAACTTCTGGCTCAGGGTTGTTCTGTGTCCTAGAGAAAGGTTTTCCCACCTCGTGAACTGTGTAACTCATCCACAACTAGCCTTAAATTGTGTATGTGGAATGTTCATGGAACGACCAATTTCCCGTGCCTTTACTTGCACCATTTCATGTGAGACAGTGCCGGCATCGTTTTTCAACTCGCGGATGAAATTTAAAAACTTGTGCTTCAAGCTCTGGAAACTTCCCAGCCTTAGGACCATGGAATGCATGCCTCGTTGCAGTAGTTGTTCCCAACTATTCCTTCATCTTTTGCCACTGTCGCACACTTTTCTCTTGAACTGAAGTTCATATCCAGCAGCCCTGTTTCCAGGCTCTTCAGCACTCTCGACCTGAATTGTGCAGTGTAGGACTTCCCCATTCCTTATGCTAAAGTTATTGCTTTGTCGCACAACCGAAGTGACTCCTCTCAAACAGCGTGATCGCTGGTTCGCTTCCCCTTTTAACCCCACCAAGCGACTGGAGAGAATAGGCAGCTCAAGGTCGAAGCCTTGTTGACATTGACAGCAACTTTCCACCCCGTTATAGTCTCTTTCAGAGGTAGCCAAGATTGCGTCTCCTGCTGTAAAAAACATGTGAACTTAATGCAATTTTTTTTTTTAAGTTATTTTTTAAGTCATTAAATATAAGGGTGCAGACTTAATGCGAATAAATTCGGTAATTAAGTATAAGAGAAAGCTAACCTTTCTTTTCTCTTTTCTGCGGCATTGCACCATGCAAACAAATTTGACTCCTAAAACAAAAAATATCGGCTGTAAAATTAATCCCAGTCAGTAAATGCTTACTCTGCGTTTGTCTTCTTTCAAATATATAACACATGTTAACGCCCGCTCCTTCCGCCTCCTCCCCAGATTTCCTTATATTCCGGTCACCCACTCTTCTATAAGACCTCACGCTTTTCACTGATTTATTTATTCAGGGTGGGGGACATAAATTTACCTGCGGTATGAGTCGTCGTATTCCGTACTTCTTCTGTGCCTCAAAACTAGTGATGTTCCGATATGGAAATCCGCCAGATATTTTTAATATCCGATAGAGTCTGAAAGCCGATCCAATTCCGATAATTTAATTCAATCACTACAAACTGTTTGCGTTAAATTCAGATTTGAAAAAAAAACCCCCGCGAGATTATTTGGGTCTAAAATTATTCAGGCCCGTACTTTTTAACTTTTTTATGAAATTGAAATATATGTGATTAAAGATGTGGATGTGAATGTAGTGAACTTGCGAACAATTTAGGCAGTCTGGTGAAAACATATTTTAAGTGTGTTTAATACTGGCCACTTACAAAACCATAGTGTAGGCTATTTGTCGCCCATATTTTCTTTACATCACAAAGTGCATTTCGTGTTAACTGCTAGACCATGGCTAATTACAAATAAATTATCATGTTTTATTAAGTTTTTTCTTTAATGTGAATTTGAAGGAAAAATATTATTTTCTAAATGGGCATGTTAATTTTTTTAATGTAAAAATGGAAGTCTAATTATGCAATAGTGCCCATCACAATGTATGTTACAGCTACGTCTTATTTTTAATGATGACTGTGACACTTTTATACATTGTAAAATTATCGATAGACAAAAACTAAAATTTTTAGCACCTTAAATGTTGCAATTTTGACAAGTGCTGATAACCAATATAATTAACATTTCTATTTACAATACAGATATTTCCGAATACTGCAATATTGGCAGACTGTGGCCTTTCCGTCGGCTTTCTTAGTGTAGCAGGGCATCTGCATCTTTTCTCCCCCTAGGCGGCAGGAAAGCTGGTACCACCAATTTGACCGAGTTAATACTGGGGGCAGAACAGGTCTGTTTAGCCAGTTCAATTATGGCCCATTGTGCACGTATAGGTGTAGGAGGAGGTACTGGGCTGGTCTGAGTGTGTACAGGAGTGTAGCTGGATGTTACGTCTATGCGACGAGCCATGCGTTAGGCAGTTGCAGGTCTTGTGGTGGCAACTATCTTCCTAGGAAGCATGGGTGGCAGAGGCAAAATTGCATGATGTGTAGGCCACAGAAGATTAAACTGTAGGCTATGGTCCATGCTGCTGATGATAGTACTGGCTGCTGGCTGGTGTTCCTCCCTCTTGAGCTGCTTCTTCACGCTTCTAGGTTGACGCGCACCCTTAGTAGGTCTGGCGGATGGAGGGCGGTACAAAGCCCCCCCACGACGGCGTAGCATTGGTCGCTGCTCATATGGAGTTTATCTTGCTGCCCACGTTGCTGGGTTTGCCCACTTCTATAGCTACCATCGTAGTGACGTTAGCAGGCCAAGTGAAGATAGGTAGCTTCTTCGGCGGCATTTGAGGCAGCAGAGAAACTGCACATGGCACGTGCCAGATGAAGTTAAAGGTTGAGCTAGATGCGGACCCTCTGACGAGCAGCCTCCTTCTCCTCCTCCTCCTCCTCCTCCTCTTCTCCCTCCTCCTCCTCTCCCTCCTCCTCTTCCTCCTCCTCCTATTCCTCCTCCTCTTCCTCCTCTTCCTCCTTCCAGGTGTATACCTGTTTGACACGTGAACCACTACTCTTCAGGACTCCAGCCAGAGCTATCACTTGCTCTGCTACTTAACCCCTCTCCTCCTCAGCCCTATGGTGAAGCGTAAGGTGGGTGATCGATCAGATAGGCAGATAGTGGGTGGTCAAAAAGGGGTAGGCACAGCCTGATGGAGAGTAGGGTGCCGGCTGTTGAGTAGAGTAAGTAGTCTGGACTACTGGCCTTCAGTCTAGTGGCTTGGCTAGCAGGATGTCGCTGGCAGACCTAAGTACCAAACTTAGGGTTACAATATCAGGTTCAGGGGCATTAGTTCTCGTGGCTACTTGGTGAGCAAGACTTCGTTGACGGGCCCAAGTATCACATAGAAGCGAGGCTCATTTCATGGGTGGTTCTATTGTTTCCAGCAAGTGTCCTAGTGAGCGAGATGTCACTGGTGGACCCAGCCACGTACTGAAAGGGACAATAGTCAAAGATGGCAACTGCTCTGGTGTTGCTCAGGAAGACAAGCATCCTAAGCTGCACTTCAATGCAGTTCCCAAAGGGTGAAGTAGGGTACGAGGTTTCGGCTCATGAATATCCCTGCAAGAGTACTACCACGATTGATGACGTAACAGGAGATAGCAGGCCCAGGGTGAAGAAATAGTGTGCTGGAAAAGACTAGTCAGATTTGTGTCTGTTTTTTGATTGCTCATTAAACACACACAAACTAGCCTGTACCCTGACTAGGGCCTGAAGGGCCGATTCTAGGTTGCCAACCGATAATTGACCTAGTCTCGGAAGACGCGGGGGAAGGGCGACCCCCCAAGTCAGCGGTGACTCAACTGAGGGTGAGCACGAGGTAGCTGGAAGTAAGGCAGGCTTTGGCATGTTGGCGGGCAGCGAGGTGGTGTCGTACCGAGTAAGACTCTCGACAGTGCTGCTAATGGCAGTAACGACTTGAACTCGGGTAACTGTCGGGCAGTGACTTTCTATGAAAGTAGATGTGACATCAGTGGATGCTCGGGCAGAGTAACGGCATGCTACTGAACTGGCATGAGACTAACTCAAACTGAGGACTGTGATTCCTATTTATACACAGCTCACAGATCCAGTGCGGGGGTTGCGTTGCGTGGTGTGATTAGAGAGAAGAGTCGTAGAGAGAGTTGCGGCGGTGAAGTGGCGGAGATGGCCAAAGGCGGCCGTAGCTGGCAGCGAGTACCCCTCTCGTGGCCGAAGGCTGTAGGGGTAGAGACCAGCGACGTGATGCAAAGTGGGTTGCGGTGCAGCAGGCGGCAACAGCTGGACAAGCCAACCCTGGGCTTGAGGGCATAGTTTGGTGTGTACGGCATAACGGTTCTTCTTAGGAGAGGCTGCGGCCTTGGCGTGGCTGGATGAGAGAATGATGTCGCTCGTGGTGCGTCAAGGTGTACACCCTGCCCTTCCCCTACCAGGTCCCCAACCAAAGCCAAAACCTGCCTAGACACCTTATCCCACCCAGCCCTGTGGCAAGGCATTAGGGTGTAGAGTATAAGGGGTGATAGTGGGTTTTTTCTAGTAGAGGCAGGTATGACCTGGAAGAAATAGAAATTGGAGGGTTTGACTGTTGGGAAGGCCTAGCAGCTGGCCTCGAGGCAAGAAATTTGGTGGGCGTGAAGTTGCTGGCAGACCCAATCTTATGACTGTAGGCGTCAATAGTAGGATTAGGGAGTCCACGCCCGTGCTACCTAGGAAGGCGGGAAGTCACCATAGATTCACGTATCACATAAATGGAGCTCCCTTTCTGGGTAGGCTGCTGACCTTCTGCAAGTGGATTTCTGGGCAGGAAGTCGTAGTCAGATCCAAACACCCACAGTATGGTTGCTACAGTTTAGAGAGAACTTTCTCTCCCAAAGAGATGGAAGTTCTGAGCAGAGATGGTTAGGATACGAGGTTTGGGCACGTACCTGCTCCTGTAAGAGTGTAAATGGAAATGGGTCGAAATAGGAAATAGTAGGAACAAGGTCCAGAAATAAAGTGCCTGAGAGAGAGAGAACTTGAACTGCTTAGTTTATGCTTGTTTATTGTTGGAACTACAAACACACAACCCAGCCTGTGGCCTGAGGGGCCGACCTAGGATGCCAACCAAGGTGCTGTCCCTAGTTACGGAGACACGGACGTGCGGGGTTAACCCCAAGTCTGCGATTACTCGGACTCGTAATGACTAATGGCATGGCTAGTGAGGTAACCAAGAAGCGTGGTGGCTTCATGAGCTGTGAGACAGCAGTTGGACTAGTCCAAAGACGTAGCTGGTTGAAGTCAAGCGAAGGCTTGAATTTCAATATACTGGCGGCAGTGATTCATCTGGCAACCCAATGCTAGTGGTGTCAGGGCGTCTCCAGGCAGAGTGATATTCTGCGAGAGAGCTACGCCAGTCAGCATCGAACTGAAGACTGCAAATCTTATATATGCCCAGTCCGCAGGGGTGGTGCGGGGGAAGTGGCGTGGTAGAGAGAAGCGAAACGAAGGCGGCAGGGATAGCGACTCTCTTCACCCTAGCTGCCTGGCCGGTGGTGTAAGCAGGTATTCTACGCTGAGCGGGTTGCGCTGCACTTCTGTAACCTCTGGCAATGCGCTCTGTGGCGTGTGGCGGTTAAATCTCTTCTCGGAGGGGGCCGCGGCTGTGGCGGTTAAATCTCTTCTCGGAGGGGGCCGCGGCTGTGGCGGTTAAATCTCTTCTCGGAGGGGGCCGCGGCTGTGGCGGAGTCTAGAGCAGATTGCGATATCGCCCATGGCACGTCAAGATAAACCGATAACTGTTATCGGATCAGACCATCACTACTCAAAATGGTACATATGACTACCTCTTTTTGCAAATATAAAATGAAAACATTGGGCGCAGATGCACTTCAGTGCAAAGTCTGTTTCCATTAGCTTGTTGAAAAGAAATTGGACGATGTATTAATGAAAAATTATTTCAATTCAATAGACAAATGCCTTGCGAATTAAACATACTCCAGAATGGTATAGGCTGTTCACGGTAAAGTAATCATTTTTTAGGCCCTGGTTTTACTTTTTTTCTCTCTCACTTGTTTATGCTAAACATTTTTGCATGACTATTAAACATAGTGTATACTTTTCACCACAATCAAAATTTAACATCTGAGGCCACCATGAAATATATTTATTGGTTATTATTCCTATAGAGATGGTTTAAAAATTCCTCATTTTACTGTCACCAGCTTATATGTACAACCTCTGAGGCGACAGGCGAAGCGATCACGCGACTATTAGCTGAAGGGGGGGGAAAGGTGTGAGGGTGTGTATCTCACGCTGTTATTGGCCAGACTTGTTGCTATGCACACTTTTGCAGTTTTNTCTCTCTCACTTGTTTATGCTAAACATTTTTGCATGACTATTAAACATAGTGTATACTTTTCACCACAATCAAAATTTAACATCTGAGGCCACCATGAAATATATTTATTGGTTATTATTCCTATAGAGATGGTTTTAAAATTCCTCATTTTACTGTCACCAGCTTATATGTACAACCTCTGAGGCGACAGGCGAAGCGATCACGCGACTATTAGCTGAAGGGGGGGAAAGGTGTGAGGGTGTGTATCTCACGCTGTTATTGGCCAGACTTGTTGCTATGCACACTTTTGCAGTTTTTGTCTAATTTTCACCTTTTTTTCCCCCCGTCTCACATCATGCCAATTACAAGTACCAACACTACAACCTATGTATTTTGGAGTTTTTGTATTTTTTCAACAATTTTTATGAATTTAGATAGTTCCTGAGAATGGCCACAGAAAATTGCTACCTCGTTAAATCAAGTACTAGTAAAATTTGGTGTTCTACTGTAATTTTAAACTGGCAGCTCCTCAGAAAGTTTCCCTGCCCGAGGAAAGAAGACTGTAATGGGGTTTACTGAATTGAACAACCCTGGTAGCCATTTCTGCTGACCGGCCAAAAGTGGGTTAGACAACACCAAAAACAGTGCTACAGGAAAAGCTTCACAGCACTACATCACCACATGGAGTCAGTTATAATCACACAACTTTTCATGCTTGCACCAGGGTTAACAGATGTCCAGCAAAAGGACACTCACTATGTTTTTAAATTTTTTTTTTTTTTTTTTTGCATCTAGCCAGATATTTTGTAATTCTCAAAAATATCATTAAATGTTTAATTTTACATTTTAGTTGTGTATGAGCCACCACATAAACGTAATTGGTGATTTTAACACGTAACAGCTCTTGCATAGGAACCGGTCACAAGACACCATTGACAAATATAGATTGATGCACAACCTGGGTCTGGGTAATGGTAGTGTTTCTCACACCCTAGGAGCCTGGAAGCACGTTGCTCCATAAACAGGGTAATTTAACTTCTGTGATCCTTCATTGGGTACTCTACAACTTATCGCTCTGGACATGGCGGATCTGAAGTGGGAGGAGGCCGAGTTGATACCAGGGAAGGAGTAAAGAGATTGGGTGTACTGACCATTTTAGCAAATGGCAAATTATAGTAAACATGACCTGGTGCTTAACTGTGGTAACGGAGGTTGGCCTGGCAGGAGCTGCATAGCGTTTAGGCAGGGTTGATTGTAGCTCCTCTATGATGTGGCAAGGTCCTAAATGCTCAGGCTTACGCTCGGTTGTGTTCAATAGCAAGGTGGCGTAAACTGTTAAGGGATAGAACGGGCCTTTCAGAGAGCCAGAGCTTATCTCCAGCACCGGTGCCCAGGGATCAGATCACTACCCAATGGAGGGCATTGCTCTATCTGATAGCGATGAGCCCCACTCCCCATCTTAATGATGCCTAGAAAAGAGACAGTATCACTATTGGCCAGATGCTCAGCAGAGATGGGAAACATTTCCAATCCAACTTGGGATGTGCTCGTATCCCTAAGGAAGGTGGGAGGCAATACTACGTCTACTTCCTGGAAAGCCCAGAGAAGTGAAGTGACAGTATAGCTTGTAACCAAGTGTCCTTCGAGTAGGTTTCATGGTGTGCCTTGCTCTTAGCCCCAGCAGTGCCCAGAGGAGCAGCAGTATCACTGGTGCCCTGATGCCCAGACTCTGGTAGAGAACATTTCCCAGTGTGTACTAGGGTTGTATCTGAAGAGCTTTGGGATTTAGATCGTACCTGTGCCTGGGGGGGCAGTGAATTGTCAGGAAGGAACAGGGGTAAGCTAGAAGTAAAATAAAGAAGTACATTAATATAATAAAACTCTTTTTAAGATGTTTCTGAAGGGACAGAAAACTTTGAGCTTATTAACCAAGAAAACTTCGTAAAAGGGTCAAATTACCTACGTGTTTATAGAACAGGTGTAAATTATATAAGTTTATTAAGCAGGAAATCCTCATAAGTGGGAATTTCCTAACAGGGTTTTCCTGTATGGGTATATTGAATAAATCACATTGTGCTACTAACAAATCTAAACTGCTACCAAAAATTACTTTAAGAATAAAAGAAACTGTGTGATGGAACAATGTGGAACAAATCATTAAAACAAAGGAACTAATACTTTTTAATATTAATAAATGCAGAAGGTTACACAATCAAGTTTTAAAGCAATGAAAGCAGATACAGTAGAATCTGACTAAAATAACTCCTCACTGTCTCCAGAAATGTCATCATGACTAGTGGTTTGTTATAGTTGTTTTTGGGAATTTTGCTAAGACTTTGATTCACACTAACCCTTGAGAGTCTTGATGCAATGGGGAAAGGCACCTGCACTAGCCAAGTTAGATATGGCTGCCACTGCCAATTTCATTTGCACAGGGTCCCTTAGAGATGGAGATCATGATAACCTTCAGTATTTGGAAGCCAAGAAAGAGAACGTTATCAGACAGCAGGTTCAGAAGATGAAGTCACAGGGGATAGTAGAACTGGCCCGATCCCCATATAATGCCTCTGCTACAAGCCTTCAAATCACTGCAAGATGCTTTCTGACATCTAGAAATGCTCCACCAACCCCAAGCCGACTTACTGCTGATCTTATAAACCGATGCCAGCAACCAAGGTCTGGGAGCCGTTCTATATCAAGAGACGCCACACGGCAAGAAGCGTATCATCAGTTACAGCAGCACCATTCTGAGCCCTACTGAAGAGCACTATGACACATGAGCAAGAATGCTTGACCATTGTCTGGGCAATCTGCAAATGCAGATATTGTCTGGAGGACCAAACCTTTATCATCCGCACAGATAACCAAGTGCCCACACGGCTACAAACAGTCAAAGATAGAAAAGCCAAGCAATATTCTTGTAAGAATTGGACTTCACTTTCCAGCACTGTCCAGGGCGAACAAACAGACTTCCAGATGCCCTGTCACGCCTTCCAGACAGGTACCATGAGACTTCCAAACGTCATAACTGGAAGAGAGTCTTACCACCACCTGTGCTACCTGTACTACCATCCACTAAGATAACTTTGCAGCAACTCTAAGTACAATAATAGCATGGATGTACTCATGACCGCTCAGCAGAATGATCCGGAAGCCAAGAACCTGGTACACACCCAACCCAACCAGTACAAAGAGGCCGATGGTATCATTTGGAGCCTACCCAGGGATCAGAAGGAGTGGAAGATATGGGTGCCCACGCCCTGCGACCTTCGCTCTGCCACCATTTTCATGACCACCCTCTGGCAGGCCACCCAGGGACGAAAGAGACCATCCATGAGGACACCAAGAGATACACCTGGGCCGGCATACATCAAGCTCTCTGTGAATGTGTCCGTGCCAAACCAGGGCAAGCTGCCAAAGCATCATCAACACCAAGGTAACCCAAGGCTCCATGGACCCAGGTTGCTTTGGACCTCATGGGCCCATACGCACGCAGCACTACAGGGAGAAGGTAGCTCCTTGTTGTCACCGACCTGTTCTCAAGGTGGGTTGAGTTTTACCTGTACCTAACACTGAAACTGGGTTCTTCTTCAAAAAATTGCAGCAAGAATTCTTTTCTTGCTGGGGCTACCCATAATGTTTACTCACGAAGATGGGTTACAGTTTACCAGCAATAAATGTGCTGCAGCTTGCCAGAAGTGGGAAGTAGAGACCTGGGCGATGGCTACGTACCGTCCCCAGGCCAACCCCATTGAAAGATGCAACCAAGAGATAAAGGTATCCAACTTTGCATCATAGAAAACCTTGCCCAGTGGGTCCAGTTTCTGCCACAGATCCTCTTCATACTCAGACGATGCAGAAACAAAGCCATCTGTACCACCCCAGCGAGCTGCTACTCAGAAAGAACCTCCACCGACCAGGAGAATGGAGATGGTAGAAGGCTGCCTCATCCATACCTCAAGCAGAGGAAATCTGCCTTCGGAGCGTAGCTTGCAACCGCGATGCACAGCAAACCCAGCGACACTAAATTGCCCGAAAGTATAAGGTGCCACCGCCAGTTGACCCAGCATTTGAGATTGGACTGCAGGTCCTCGTGCAAAACCACCCCCTGAGCAACCAACAGAAGGGGCACAGTGCCGGTTTCACCCCACGATGGGAAGTACCTTACACCGTGACCAAACACCGAGGGCACGTCTACTGGGTAGAAAGAGAAACCGGGCAAATCCAAATGGTGCCACAGAAACAAATTAAGAAAGCACCAATCCACGAGATACCTCTGCATGCCAATAAAGAAGCTGCACTACCCTTTGCTACTAGCAGTGCCTAGCTGACATTGAGGTGCAAATCCTGTCACAGATCCACCCTGACCAGCCCGATGACTAACTACCCGCCACCATTGGGACCTGTCCAAACAAAAGAGGGCCCCCAGTCCAACCATTAGGCGGGGGCAGTAACCAAACGGACCCGCATCCTGCAGCCATATGTGCCGCATAATTAAAGTCTGTTCACTTTGTGAACAGTTTAGAAAGCCCAGCTAAGTTTCTACTTTCAGCATGTTGGTTGCGTAGCTTTCCGCATACCTATCAAAATAAACACTGCCATGCGACTTTCGGCTGGTATTTACGTCATCTGGNGGTTTTTCAATTCCTTGGAACCAGCAGTGTTTTCGTCCACTGATCAATTTTCTAGCCAATTTACAACTCTTCAATTCTCTCGTTTCCACTGTTGCACATTAACTTCAGACACCCCATACAGTGGATTCTCTATCGTTTCGTAAGGGACTGAGAAATTTCAATACGTGTGGACTTTCAATGAATGTGGTTTTGAAATGCAGATAAATCTAAAATGGCACCACAGAATACGTTCCATGGATGCGGACTTAATCCATCTGGTTTCAAAATAATACATAGAGGTTCCACTCTATTTCGTTGCAGTTAAACAATTAACTGCATGTGCCGCATAATTAAAGTCTGTTCACTTTGTGAACAGTTTAGAAAGCCCAGCTAAGTTTCTACTTTCAGCATGTTGGTTGCGTAGCTTTCCGCATACCTATCAAAATAAACACTGCCATGCGACTTTCGGCTGGTATTTACGTCATCTGGCTCATATATCCATTGCTTATTCTTTAAATAAACAACAAAAAGTAATAAATATTGTAATCAGCACTAAAAACACGTACATCTTAATTTCAGTATATAATATTGCTTTTTGAATATTGACTGACTTTCATAATTATTTTTCTGTTTATAAATAAATAAATAAATTAATTAATGCCTTCGACCGAGGTCAAAACTTTTGAGGTCATAAGAAAATATGTTCGGTTTATGTTAACAGAATAACAGATGAGTTATACATTATTCTTTTCTTTTTCCCTTTATAAAAACAATGCCAAGACATTTCAAAGGTTCACTTTTAAAAAATGTAAAAAAGCTGAAATGTTTGTTCATTATACTTACGTGTCACACAACAAAGGCATGCTTTTAAATACAGTTTATTTATTCCTTCATTCAGAATACAATATGCCCTAAAAAATTAGTCTAATGACCTAAGAATTATGTTTAACAACATTACAATGCATATATACATCATAAACCAATATTTTAATTAGGAATGTCAAAATACCAATTTTTCTCGATTCAGATTCTCGATACTTATCCTCAATTCCAATTACAATTCCAAGAAGATTTTGTCAAATATCTGTTGAACTAAAAAAAAAACATAAACATTTACTTACTAAGAATAGAAACTTGAAAACACAAAAATTATAAATTAACTTTTACAGAAATATGTATATTTTGCTGTGTACAGTTTCTTACCTGTCAAACATGAAAAATTACCCAAAAACTTACAGATATAACTAGAATGTGATTACAATATACAGTAATACTATAAAACAAAAATTTGCAATGAAATTTTGCCCATATTTGGAGAACAGTTTTACATGTTTTTGTTCAAAAATACCAACATTCTCAGTCTCTCAGGGTCCAACCTACTGTTTACACTCCGCAGTCTGCACATTACTAACATGGCTGCCGACGTACAAAATATTATACTTTCCCACACAATAAATGCGTTTTGTACCCGTTTGTAAGTAAATCCGTTTCCATCTCACTTATATGCAGTTTAACGGTTGCTTTAATATGTAGGCATTTCTACGTGGTGTGTATTTACGATGTCAAATTCTGCATTGGAACAATTCCTGGTTACAGTGCGTAATAAGTTTAGTACGCCATGGCCACATGGTAAAACGGTAAAAGCAGATGGCAGTGAGTGAGAGTGTGTTGAAAATTAATTNAGTTTAGTACGCCATGGCCACATGGTAAAACGGTAAAAGCAGATGGCAGTGAGTGAGAGTGTGTTGAAAATTAATTCAGTTTTATCATACATTTGTTAGGTGTGGATCTGTAGACCATACCTTTGTGGCAATCTCATTTAATATGATACCTATTGTGTCGTGTTTCATTTACAACACATCATTTTAGTTGTCAGTCGGTCGGTGCAGTGATAAGCAAGTATTTAATTGGAAAATTAAAAGAAAACCTCTATAACAGTTGAAAAATTAATAGGGTTTAATTTTTTAAGGGCTCACGAAAATATAGGCCGCTTATAAGGTATGTTTGAAAATCTGTAGCTAGGCTTGTTAACAGTTAAGTATGGTTCCCTAATAGATTGTGTAGTATCATTTGTTTTGAAGATAAGAATATTATCTTAATTCTTTCATAGTCAAAACATTATTGAATGCAATTTTTAGTGACGGGAATAAATAATTTTTGCGACGGATAATAAAAAATAATATTCGAAAATTGATAGTAGCGGACATTTTCGGCTTTAATTAAATAGGAATTTTGCCGGGACCGGGAAAAGTATACGTTAATTTCTGTCAATCAGCACGAGTTCGGTACAACTAATTTGATACCTGTAATCATCTAGGGTATCGAGGAATTGATTTTGACATCCCTAATTTTAATACAAAACTACGCACAAGCAATTGGCAGGTGTTGGTATTACATTACAAGTAATGAAAACAATTCTCATGAAACTAAATTACTGAACACATTTGATCCAAATTTTGACAGTATACTTCCATAGTAATATTTGTCGTTTGATGCAAGTTTTGTGAAAATTCGTCAACCCACACAGTTTTCAAATCACATAAGTTTGCTAAGGCCTACTGCTTTAGTTATGATAAATTCACTTTTCGCTTATCAAGTCTAAATGCCTTGCTTATAAAGAGGAAACGCCTGCACTGATATAAACGTAACTTTCAACAGAATACAAAGAAAACAATACCTAGCTTATGGCATTCACTATAGCAATTTTCAGCACACCATTGTGTTCGATATTACATAGATGCTTGACATAATCGTTTTAAACTGTTGTTTTGTTTTGTTCTTTTTAGTTTTGTTTGTACCACCTATTTGCACACATGCAAGCCTTGAATGTATTTGACTATTGTATTGTTGCCAGATGTAGTTGCATTCATGTAAACTGAGGGATTAGGAAAAGTAAGCAACAGTAACATGTGTGGTGGTGGTTTTTTTTTAGGTGTGTGGCAAAAATAATTTTTTTTCTTAATTATTATTAGTGTTTATTGCTTATTATAATTGTAATGATATTTATGTGAATGAAAGGTGATTATGTGTTTAAACAGAAACACAATGTGCCTGTGAAGTAAGTGTACGACAACACTACATGAAATCATGCTACACAGAAATTTTGTGTTATAATAATAATTTGCTATAGCAATAATTTATTCCTTCATAAGTTGTAAGTAATAGCATTATAGTGTGGTTCCACTGAATTCAATCCTGCTTGGCAAGAATAATGTTGATTGCTGGTGGTATTCCTAACTCTTTTCCAATTGTCATTTGCTGTACCTTGAGACTGGATTAAATTTTGTGAAAATGCCAAGCTTTCCTTTGATAGGCAATACCTTTAGTTTCTCTCTTACGTGTTTGAAGCCATAGCACCGACAGAAAATGTCTACGAAAACTGTCCAAATGTCCAACTTACATATGTTGACAGAGTAAAGTTCCTCTTTTCTCCGAGTATATTCAGTCACACACAAAGGCAAACGAGAATGCCCAAAGAGGTCCATAAGTACAAGATGAGACCATGCATGGAGGCTGCAAACTCACCTGCCTGGCAGAGTTGCATGAACTTGTGAAAACTAGAGCCAGCAGGCAACTTAACTGTTCATTCTAATGGTTGTTTTATGGCCTACATTAATTATATTTGTGTTTGAAAAATTTTAATTTCACATATTTGCATCACCAGCCATGGGAAAAAGTTTAAAACGAGACCATGGCTTTTGCCATAAAAAATCGCAGTTGAGCTATGAAACCAAACAAATTTGTATATTGTAATTCATTTGTTGTTTCTAAAAAGTGTAATTATGTTGCAAGGCTTTAAAAAAAAATTACAATTAAGTCATATGTAAATTGTGTAGAATACTTGCTAGTCATCTGTGTAAATTATTTAATAGAATCTTGTGTTTTATCCAGAAAGGTTCATCTGGATTTTCATGAAACCATAGTATTCCTGATTGCATAAATATATTTAGCATATTTACACATGGTAACTTCTGGTTGTGCTTGCAATGTTACCAGGTCAGGAGCTGCAGATGGGAGTGAAAAACGCTCCCGACGGGCCGGTACAAAGAGGCGCACTCGAACACTTGGTCCTAAGCTCACTGTGCTGTCCCTGACTAATGGCGGAGGCATGGTTGAATGTCAGTTGGAATCCAGCAAAAAGACGGTCACCTTCAAATACAACCTTCAAGACATGGTTCCTGCAGACATTGCCAGCAACTTGGTATGCTCTAAGCTGTGAATGTTGTCATAAACTATGCCTAACCAACAAAACCTAATTTTTTTATTTTACGAGGGTTATTCGGAAAGTAAGGTCCGATTTCGTATAAAACAAACCATCACAGATTTTTTCAAAAAATGTTTGTTATTTAATTCCTTACATGTTTCTCTATTTTTCTACATAGTTTCCATATTTGTTTAAATATTTGTCATAACGTTCTACAAGCTTTTGTATGCCTAAGTCATAGACGTCTGCCGCCTGTGAGGATAACCAGTCTGTAACTGCTTCTTTCACGTCTTGTCCCCTGTGATAATCTTCTCTAAAAATTGATCACCTTCCTTATGATATCGGTTCAAAACATCAGGAGCACAAGCCNGTCCCCTGTGATAATCTTCTCTAAAAATTGATCACCTTCCTTATGATATCGGTTCAAAACATCAGGAGCACAAGCCATTGTTTTCATTTGGAGTTCCTCAGTAAGCAGCCTGGGAACCCAACGTGCGCACAATTTGTGAAATTGCAAATTATCAGAGACAATTTTATGTAAAATTGTTTTACCCACATTCGGAAATTCCAATGCTAAAGTTGAAATTGTGAATCGCCGGTCTTCACGAATCTTTTCGTCCATGGCTTTGACCAAATCTTCTGTGATCACTGATGGTCGGCCTTATCGTGGTTCATCATGGACATTTTCCCATCCGTCCTTGAAAGCTCTCACCAACTTACGCACTTTACTGTCACTTATCGCATTGGGGCCATACACTTGACATATCTGTCAATGAACTTCCGCTGCTGAAAGCAAGGAACGACAGTTTTTGGCTTAGTGACTGGCATAAAGTGTCAGGGCAGGCTGATCAATTGTTTTAAACATTTGAACTGACACTGTAGACAGCACACTGCAACAATACCAATGCTAATGACGTAGTTTGACGAGCAAGGCATGCCGGGAGTCTGTGTGCATGCGCGTTACAAAGTTTGTGCAACATTCAATTAGCTACGGCAATTTGGACCTTACTTTCCGAATAACCCTCGTAAGTTTTAGGAAGTTACATAAAAACTTGCTAAGATCATTTTCTAAATGTTCAAAACTACAGTCAACTCTTGACACTAAGATCCCAGGAATAATAATTGTCTTGAAATAACCACTTCTTTTTTGGGAAGGGGGGTTCCATGGAAAATGTGGTTAAATAATTAAATTATTTGAAGGAAATAGAATGAAAAATAGGTTTTTTGCATTTATTTTGGTTACTAATCATAATGATCCTCTGCCAGTACTATACATCTTGAAATTGAGTTACATGTATACAATCTGTAACTTTTGTATTATTTGCCTCCAAGCAAATTTGCAAGTGCTTCTCACATTGCTATTTTTTATGAATGTGGTTTTGGAATGGGTTTAGACTGTAAGGAGTAGAGAAGTATGTATGTGTGACTTCCCCCTACCAAGCATTGTAATCACACAAAGGCTTTGTGCCACGGGTATGGTTGCCTGCCACTTGGCAGGAAGGAGGAAGATGATGCATTATAATGGGAGAGCATGTATGCAAAATTCGAGGGTGTTAAAGGCAAGAGGGCTACTGGCCGGATCCCTATTCTTTGCTTGGCATGGCTTTAGGCAAGAGCACGACCACATATGCATGCAGATATATGTGGCATTCCCAGTTAGGAATGCCATGTTTCGAAAGCTTAGTTGGTTGTATATGGCAGCCAGGGGAAATGTTTAGTGAAAATCAGTTCTTCTGCAGTGTGATTTATCATTTCATTGCTATCATAATTCTAGGAGACTCCATTCCTTTGCTACAAGGANTCAGTTCTTCTGCAGTGTGATTTATCATTTCATTGCTATCATAATTCTAGGAGACTCCATTCCTTTGCTACAAGGTAATGGTGGTATTAGTGAATGGTTTCAGTGAATGATAGTATATATCAGTTGAAGTTTGGATCTCTTTTCGTAAAATAAAAATATTTTTCAAAAAATTAACTATTTAAAATTATTTTTTAAAACACTTTTAATTAGAAAATGTTTGTGGTGATGTATTAAAAAAATTTGTTATTAACATACATTTAAGAAAAATATTTCAAAGACTGTGAATTAAAAAATTAATTAGCAACACAATTTTTAAAATTATATTTTAAATNTCAGTTCTTCTGCAGTGTGATTTATCATTTCATTGCTATCATAATTCTAGGAGACTCCATTCCTTTGCTACAAGGAAATGGTGGTATTAGTGAATGGTTTCAGTGAATGATAGTATATATCAGTTGAAGTTTGAATCTCTTTTCGTAAAATAAAAATATTTTTCAAAAAATTAACTATTTAAAATTATTTTTTAAAACACTTTTAATTAGAAAATGTTTGTGGTGATGTATTAAAAAAATTTGTTATTAACATAAATTTAAGAAAAATATTTCAAAGACTGTGAATTAAAAAATTAATTAGCAACACAATTTTTAAAATTATATTTTAAATNATTTAAGAAAAATATTTCAAAGACTGTGAATTAAAAAATTAATTAGCAACACAATTTTTAAAATTATATTTTAAATACTTAAAAATTATTGGTTACCCACTTAGGTAATTACAAAATAAAGTTACAAATTAAATTTACAAATAAAATTTAAGTGTTAGTATTAGATAGCTTGCTTGCAAGATAGTTAGGTCCAGACGTTTGGGTGCCAATTTTTATGTAAGTGTTAAGTGTAGGCTTAAATGTTTTTGTGAAAATTACGTAACTAAATATGATGTGTGTTTTCTTGTAATAAAAGAGAAAACCATATAGTATAAAATATGTGTGAAGATTGTCGGGCGTATGAGTGATGATAGCACGAAAATCCTAACACGCCACTTATTTCTCTATGAGCGTGGTGTCTAGCAAAGAGGACAATGATACCAGGCAAGTTGGCGTCTCTTTGATTAATAACAATTTGAGGTTCAGTAATGCCAGAAAATTTAATTTTAAAACACAGGTAAGTCAACACTGAGGCAATGGCACATATTTAAATATATCATTCACCATTACAAAACTGCTAAATACATTTACCCTTTTCTTCGCATAGCAGAACACAAAAGACAATTTCATACAATTTCTATGAAAAATAATAAGACAAAATATGCAAATCACTGAAAAAAGAATTCCAGCTACTTTAACTACGTGAATCATAAAACATCAGGTAACTGTGAGGAAACGGTTGTTTTATTAATTGAAAAATTTTACGTGAAATAGGCATTCATAAGTAATCTCAAATATCATCACTTCAGTTGTTTCAAATCAATAGAAAACCATGAAAAATAGCTGTCAAAATAAATTATGATCAGTTTGAAATGTAATTAATATACTAAATCACCTCTTTAAGTATTAGCTAACAGAAGGATAATTTACGTGAGTTAATTGTGAAACTTGCTCATTAGATTTTCTCATTAATAAATCATTTAAATGTTTGTAGCACTAACTCAGCTTTGAACATAAGGATCTCACTATGTACTGGCTTATGGTACTGTTCGTGGAAACTTACGAAACGCCCTCATAAAATTTCATATCTTCCAAATATACTCGCATCAAGTTCAAATATAATTTAGATATTCCAAAAACAAATTAAGATGACAAAAAGTCTGTAGCTCTCAAAATGTAAGAAGTTGCACACATTACCCAGCCTCTATAGGTCTTACTTATCATGTTGGTGTGATGGCAGCCGAAATTCTTGTAAAACACTACAAAATTAATTACAGTGTTGCTCAGGCCTCTTCTTTCATGCCCTGCATATTTATAACAATTTGGTGCTTCTCTAACACCATGCCTATTCTTACGATGGGCGGTAATATCAAAAATTATATGCAAATCATGCAGACGATCTTACGCTGATCCGCCCATCATGGCGTCTGAGGAGAGAGTCATTAGTTACAGAGATTCACATGACGACGCTAATTACTGTATTTCCTAAAATACGTCGCTTCCTTCTACGTCATAGTATAATCAATACTGTAATTACCTTTCTCGTGGCCAAAACTGCTGAATAACACCAGGTAGAAATGCAAAGAGAAAAACACTGATACAAATAAAATTAACGTTGTCAAAGATATTGTATGTTAATAGTAAGAACTGTATAAGAACAGTTGTCGGGAGACCATGTTTGTATGTTATATAGCAAAAGGATAGGAAGTGCTGTGCAAGGAGTTGTCTAACAGATGTCCGTATAAAATTAACTTGTTAAGAATAGATCAGTTGTGTTCTTGTGTTGAAATATTAGTATTTACATTTACACAGACTTTTGCGAGATGGAAACAAAAAAAGTAACGTAATGAGTCCTTTGGAAAATGTTGTAAATCAATGGTTTTGTTTTCTTTTTAATGTGCTGTTGTAATGCTGTAACCTATAGATAATGATTGTGAATTTTCTTGAAATTAAGTGGAAAAAAACATGCTGCAATTCGAGTAAATCAACGTTTATGTTTTTTTTTTTTTTTTTTGGACCTAATTCATCAAATTTGTTCCAAACCAAGGGGTGTTATGCAACGTTGAGGTTTTCAAGTTTTATTATCATCTTTTGATTTTGGATTATTTTGTTGTTGTGGCAAGTTATTAATATAATTTTCATATTCAGATTTGGATGTTATTGTTCATTAGCCCTTAGAGTTTAGTAAGTATTGCATTTTCAAATTAAGATTTGGAGGTTATTGTTAGTTTAGGCCTAAGAGGGTAGTAAGTATTGAATTTTGTAAATCACTTTAAACTAAAGAAAAGTATCCTGATTGACTAATTTCACCATTGCTAATTGGATGAGGAGTATGGCGAGGTCAGCCGACAGCCAATCAGGATGCAGATTACAAGAAGTGNTTTCACCATTGCTAATTGGATGAGGAGTATGGCGAGGTCAGCCGACAGCCAATCAGGATGCAGATTACAAGAAGTGCGACACAGAAAGCTTTTTCCTCTTCCAGAAATACTTCCACCACCGCCGAGAATGGTCACGTGTGTGCACAAGAGAAAAAATTAGACATGGTTATTTAATATGTAATTGCGGCAAGATGTCTTAAATTTTTGTCATCGATAATTGAAACTGATTGAGATTTGTTTGATTTTGGTTTCGAGAATACAAATGAGTCAATAAAAAATGGAGAACAAAATTTTGTAATCCTTATTCAAGAGAAATGTTACAATCCTAAAACAGTATGATTATCACGTTCAATTTTCCCGTTCTATTCTTGAGTATATGGATGGGATTTTTCATGCGAAGTTCCATGGTCCAGCAACACCTGTTCAATTGTTACTATTAAACTTGTCCAATCCATTACTACTTCTGATTCTCTTCACAGTTTTACCAGTTTGTGTTTTGAACCAATTCAAATATCTGATTATATTGTCTTTCACTTCAGATTTCAGACGCATGAAAAACAAAGTCCTCCAGTTTGAAAAATCAACCNATTTCAGACGCATGAAAAACAAAGTCCTCCAGTTTGAAAAATCAACCCTCAGAATTATATAATACTGATTTCTTCCCAAGGAATTAACCTCCATGGGACCACCAACATCCATATGTACTAGATCTCCAATCTGACTCGCATGACTTTCACTTGCAAGAAAGGGTTTGTGACATTTTACCAAGCTTGCAATCTGTCCACAAACAAATCTTCCATCTTTGAAATCAACGTTTGATTAACACGTGCCTTTCATATAATGTCAAATTTGCAATTGGTAAATTACAGACATTTCACAAATTTTTNAACGTTTGATTAACACGTGCCTTTCATATAATGTCAAATTTGCAATTGGTAAATTACAGACATTTCACAAATTTTTAACTTGCAGGAAGATGTCCCAGAAGACCGCTTAAAGCCAGGCTTTGAATTATCACAATCTAGAACATTCTGACCACTAAACAGAGAAGCTGACATAACAACACTGTTGTTCAGAACAAAGTTTGCCTTTTGCTAAAATGGATATTAATTCCTCTATCAATTACAAGTTTTTTACTAGAAAGCAAATTAAATTTCAGATCTGGAATGTACAAAACATTTTCAAGAGTCAATGTTGCTCTTCCAGCCAAAAACACAACAGAACCAAAGCCTTTAATCTTGATCGTGTTTCTGTTTGGCATCGCGACTGGATGAGCACTAAGCAGAAATTATAATTTAGAAAATATGTTAAAATTCCCTGACTTGTCAAGTAGCACCTGTATCTATGATCCACTTACTGTTGCTAAAACAGTTGCTGCTATGTTGACATCTTTAGTATTAAACAGAACTTTACAATATGTCCCATTCAATTGCATGTGTAAAATTTCAGATTTTTTTCTTTTTTAACAAAAAAATTTTTCAAATAATGTCCCTTTTTAGAATAATTACTTTATCTCAATCACTCTATCTTGAAATAAACATCTTCTCTTTAGTAATATTGGTTTCTGACTTCAGTTTCATTCTCAGTGTCTTTAAAGATGTATTTTCTGAACATTCATAAACTGTGATGAAAAAGTCAAAGGAATTAGGTAAATGGTCAAGCGCTCTTGACGTTAGCATGTCATCACAGATATTTTCTCCAACCTTTGCCAATTTGTATAAGACATTCTCTACTTTTTCAAAAAATTTTAAAACATTTTCTCCACATTTCATTGAGTAGAATTTATTTTGCAAATGCAATTGATTCACTGATTCATCTACTTCATACATAGTTTCCAAGCGTACTATAAATTTTTATTTTCTAAATCTTTCATTCCTCAGATTGACGCGCCACGATCAAAATCATTCACTCATCTCACATTGCCACAGCCGCTGCCCCCTCCTAAGAATAGTTGTTATGCCGTACACACCACAGGACGCCTTCCAAGCCAAGGTGGTTTGCCCAGCCGTTGCAGCCTTCTGCGCTGCAACCTGCTTTGCATCACGTCACCGCTTACCCCTCCAGCGCCTGGCGCGTGAGGGGATGTCTCCACCGCTCTCAGTTACTCTCTTCTCTCCTTTGCATATCTCTCTCCACGCCCCAAATAGGACCTGCAGTCCTCAGTTCGAGGCTGTCTCGCGTCAGTCCACTTGCCCGATGTTACTCTTCCCGAGAGCATACCGACTGCTGTCTTGCGCCAGTTCACATGCCCAGTGTTAATCTGCCTGAGAGCACACCGGCGTCTGTCTCGCGCCAGTCTGCTTGCCCAGTGTTACTCTGCCCGAGAGCACACAGACGGCTGTCTTGTGTCAGTCCACTTGCCCTGTCTCATGCTTCCCGAGAGCCACCAGATTTCACTTCTTGCCTTTGCAGAATGTTACGCTACTCGAAGAACTACCGACTTTTTCAAGTGGCAATCTCTTATACAGTTCGGTCAAGAGCTCTGCTATGCATAACACTGCCGCGTTGCGTCAGCATACCAATTCCCCCGTGCTTCCAGATACCTTGTAGCTCATTCTCAGCTATCACGAGTGCAAGTACCGAAGTCTTGGGGTTGCCCTCGCCCCCGCGCTGCTGCGTCTGCTGAGACATATGTAACTATACAAGTTGGCAACTTAGGACCAGCCCTTCATGCCTCAGTTAGGGTAGAGGCAGTATGTGTGTTTTAATTGAGCATTCAATAAAGCAGGCATAAATCGGACTTGGTCGATTTGTCTCTCCAGCACTCTGTATTCCTACACCTTGTCGTTTCTCTTTCTTGTTTGTCACCTGTCCTAGTAAGACTCTTCTAGGGTTAGCCACGAGCCGACGCCTTGCTCCTTTTCTCTCCTATTGATAGCTGTCTCGAAGTGCAGCTTAAGAAACTCTCCTTCCTGGGTCTCATTAGAGCAGTTATCTCTTGGACTACCGGCCTACTAGTCAGACCGCGACGTTCTGCACGCCATGTTTCTTACTTGGAAACTATACCCTAATTCCCAACAGGAGTCCTGCTCTTCGTGACACCTGGGTCAGATCGCGACGCCAGGAAGCCACGGGAGTGGACGTCCTTTGCCGTCTACTGTAACCTCCAGCTTGGAACTTGGGTCAGATTGAGACATTCCGCACGCCAAGTCTCTTGGTTGAGGACCAGTAGTACAGGCCTTCCACATCATTTGACCTCCGCATCCCTCATTCCATCACCCCTTTCAGGCCACCATCAACCTAATTGGTTACCATCACCACCTTATGCCTCATTATAGGGCTGGCCGAGGCAAAGTTGTCAAATTAGGGTTAGTTCAGGCGGGTGTACGAAATGAAAGCAGTCCAGTTGACAACCAGGTGTTTACTCCTGGAAGAAAGAGGAGACTGCACATCAAAAATGGTTAACTACCAGCTTAGCAAGCTCCACTTCTAACCTCTNTACTCCTGGAAGAAAGAGGAGACTGCACATCAAAAATGGTTAACTACCAGCTTAGCAAGCTCCACTTCTAACCTCTTTTGGCATGTACCACGTGCAGTATCTCCGCTGCCACCGACGCCGTCGAAAAAGATTCCTACCTTCGTCCGCCCAGCTAACGTTACCAGGGTAGTCAGGGCCCTTGTCACACCAGTTTACATTCCAACCAGGACACCTACTCACCCATTACTCTCCTGCGCACCACCCAAAGATCAACGCACAGTTATTGACGTGGCCAAAGCAAAAACTCGGGCACCAGGAAAAACCCTGTTCAAGCGACGACCATGGCTTCACCATCGTCCAGAGAGAGGAAGTACCTCAGTCTTACCCTCCAACAGCAAATCCCACAAAGGATAAGTGATGAGGTGACAAGGTACATACTTAAAATTTAAACTTTCACATTTCATAACTATCCCTTCCTGTAATACGCAACTTTTGTTGATTATTAACAACGTCCATCTTTAAGTGCTTAAGTCTCATAGTCTGTAGAAATGGTAAAGAAAATTTTATTTTCTCGTTTCTAACTACATACTCCATCACATGCAGTTTTCAATACAAAAGCTGTCTTCCATAGAATATATACACTGAAGAACCAAAAAAACTGGTATAGGTGTGCGTATGCAAACAGAGGTATGGAATCAATCAGAGTAACGCGATGCGGTCAGCAGCTAGATCGGTTACTGCTGCTACAATGGCAGGTTATCAAGAATTAAGTGCGTTTGAACGTGGTGTTATAGTCGGCGCACGAGAGATGGGACATAGCATCTCCGAGGTAGCGATAACATTTGGATGTTCGCGTACGACCATTTCACGAGAGTACCGTGAATATTGGGAATCCGGTAAAACATTACTCACATCTTCGACATTGCTGCGGCCGGAAAAAGATTGTGAAAGAACTGGGAAAAACTGTGACTGACAATGAATCATTAAACGTGACAGACTTGCAACCCTTTCTCAAATTGGCGCAGATTGGATTTGTGGACTGCCCTGCAGGATTCATGGTGTGAATTGCCTCCTGCATACCTTCAGACATTAGTCGAGTCCATTGCGGCACTTCTGCGTGCTCGGGTGGCCCTTCACAATATTAGGCAGGTGTACCAGTTTTTTTGGCTCTTCAGTGTATATAACATAGGTAAATTCAGCCATTGCTTTCATTTACTATTCACATATCTACAACAGAAACCTATGAAAGATTAGTAAACATTTAAAAAATGGAAGAACATCTTTTGAATACAAACATTGACTGTGCTCACGGAAAGATTTTAGTTATGGTTATTTGCCAACAGCTCCCAATGTTTGTGAAGCATTAGGTTTGTTGTAGATGACTTGCTAGCAAACTTCGTTATTGTGGCAAGAATGTTCTCTTTCTGCTAATAATAGAAATTATAAAACCTTCTATTTGTGTGTACACAGAACTCAAGAAAATTGGGGGTAATTATTTAGATTTAATTTTGCAGACCATGGTTTACAAGTGCGACCCAGAAAACAAATGGCAGTCAGCTCATTGAATGTCGCAAAGTTCAAAGCGAAAAAAACAAAGTGCAAAGTTTAAAGCAGTGGCAAAACAAATAAATTTTTTTTTCTTTTGTGTTTTTGTACAGATAAAGACAGATTTGCAACTGATTTTTTTATTCGACATGTTTCATAGTACCAAGTTAAAATTGGGGTCAGAATGTTTACACTTCATAAAATGAACAATTGCTAACATAGTATGTATTTAATGAAACACATTTACCAGCTCGTAATTATTTTTAATACATTGATTTAGGCGAATCTTATATGACCATGGGATGCAGAATTGTTTTATAAAACCTTATTGGACATCTTATAATAGCATTGTACATTTGAGAAGTTTTGTCAAATGGTTATAGTGAAAAATAAAGTTAATTTACAAGTAGAATTTGGTGTAGAAGTACATTGATTAAGCCTGGAGGTGTAATCAGGCCTAACAGCAGTTCTTTACCAAGAGTAATTTTTCAATTAATGTTCTATATCCATGTACATATTCTTCACATTTCTCTGTGTCTCAGTTAATGCTGACTGTTGTGTGTTGCAGATTTCTGAGCATCTTCTCCAGGTGGAACACTCGGAATTGTTCATTGAGTTGATAGATGACATTGCTCGCCAGTTGAAAGAGAAGCCAGGGGAACTCCCTGTGGTTGCCCTAGCCCATGTAGAGAGTCCTAGTAGAAAGCCTAGAGACAGGGAGAGGGACTCCTCTGTAGAGTCTCACTCCAGGGTGAGTTTATTGCGTCACTTTAAAGTTTTATATCATATACCAGTGTTTCAGCTTTATAGCAAATCTAGAGTTAGTTACATGATGAACGTCTGTAACTTTGTTGACAAGTTCATTGTATTGTAATGCACAGAGGTTGTTTGTTTTCTTTTATAGTTCGTTCCAGAGTATGTTATATTTTAACACTAGCAGAACTACCCTGCTTTACCTGGGTAAAAGAGCGCAATGAAAGATTCACGTTTCAGTGGTTTGGGGCCCAATGGAGAGTCAATCATGGCCTACACAGTATAAGTTGGGTATTGGAGAGGATCCCTGGCAAATTTGGTTCAGAACTGTTGAACGGTGTAGAATTGAGATGCACAAACACATTTTAGGTATTTTGGGGGTTTATGGCCCAATGAGGAGCTGGAAACCATTTTGCTTACACAGTATTTTAAGTTGGGAAGGGCATCCCTGCCATATTTTTTCCAAATCCATTGAGCAGTGGGTTACACAGTATTTTAACTGTAACTGTAACTTCTGACGTAACACTGGGCAGTCTCAGTGGAAATACCCTGCGAGGCAGTGCCACCATTTCGGTAGTGTGACCACGGGGGTGGCGGTCTGTTCTGTTGGTCTCTCTCTCTTTCGTACTGGGGCTTCAGTGGGTACTGCTCTCCCCGTTGGTGTGGAGGCAGCCTTGGTTTTTTCATGTGCCCGTGCGATATCGGCCAGATCGATCTTGCGAATGCATGCTCTCTTGGCGAGTTCCTCAATCGTTTCTGGTTCTGGGTTGCGGAGGTGTGCGCAGATTTCGGGCCACAGTAGGCAGGTAATTAGCTCTACAGCATGCAGCTCCTCTCACCCTGGATTCACACGCTGGAATATCAGTNTTTCACCATTGCTAATTGGATGAGGAGTATGGCGAGGTCAGCCGACAGCCAATCAGGATGCAGATTACAAGAAGTACGACACAGAAAGCTTTTTCCTCTTCCAGAAATACTTTCACCACCGCCGAGAATGGTCACGTGTGTCCACAAGAGAAAAAAAATTAGACATGGTCATTTAATATGTAATTGCGGCAAGATGTCTTAAATTTTTGTCATCGATAATTTGAAATTGATTGAGATTTGTTTGATTTTGGTTTCGAGAATACAAATGAGTCAATAAAAAATGGAGAACAAAATTTTGTAATCCTTATTCAAGAGAAATGTTACAATCCTAAAACAGTATGATTATCACGTTCAATTTTCCCGTTCTATTCTTGAGTATATGGACGGGATTTTTCATGCGAAATTCCATGGTCCAGCAACACCTGTTCATTGGTTACTATTAAACTTGTTCAATCCATTACTACTTCTGATTCTCTTCACAGTTTTACCAGTTTGTGTTTTGAACCAATTCAAATATCTGATTATATTGTCTTTCACTTCAGGTTTCAGACGCATGAAAAACAAAGTCCTCCAGTTTGAAAAATCAACCCTCAGAATATATAATACTGATTTCTTCCTAAGGAATCAACCTCCATGGGACCACCAACATCCACATGTACTAGATCTCCAATCTGACTCGCATGACTTTCACTTGCAAGAAAGGGTTTGTGACATTTTACCAAGCTTGCAATCTGTCCACAAACAAATCTTCCATCTTTGAAATCAATGTTGTTATAAAGTAACGTTTGATTAACACGTGCCTTTCATATAATGTCAAATTTGCAATTGGTAAATTACAGACATTTCACAAATTTTTAACTTACAGGAAGATGTCCCAGAAGACAGCTTAAAGCCAGGCTTTGAATTATCACAATCTAGAACATTCTGACCACTAAACAGAGAAGCTGACATAACAACACTGTTGTTCAGAACAAAGTTTGCCTTTTGCTAAAATGGATATTAATTCCTCTATCAATTACAAGTTTTTTACTAGAAAGCAAATTAAATTTCAGGTCTGGAATGTACAAAACATTTTCAAGAGTCAATGTTGCTCTTCCAGCCAAAAGCACAACAGAACCAAAGCCTTTAACCTTGATCGTGTTTCTGTTTGGCATCGCGACTGGATGAGCACTACGCACAAATTATAATTTAGAAAATATGTTAAAATTCCCTGACTTGTCAAGTAGCACCTGTATCTATGATCCACTTACTGTTGCTAAAACAGTTTCTGCTATGTTGACATCTTTAGTATTTTACAGAACTTTACAATATGTCCCATTCTATTGCATGTGTAAAATTTCAGGTTTTTTCTTTTTTAACAAAAAATTTTTTCAAATGTCCCTTTTTAGAATAATTACTTTATCTGAATCACTCTATCTTGAAATAAACATCTTCTCTTTAGTAGTGTTGGTTTCTGACTTCAGCTTCATTCTGTGTCTTTAAAGATTTATTTTCTGAGCATTCAAAAACTGTGATAAAAAAGTCAAAGGAATTAGGTAAACGGTCAAGCGCTTTTGACGTTAGCATGTCATCAGAGATATTTTCTCCAACCTTTGCCAATTTGTATGAGACATTCTCTACTTTTTCAAAAAATTCTAAAACATTTTCTCCACATTTCATTGAGTAGAATTTATTTTGCAAATGTAATTCATTCACTGATTCATCTACTTCATACATAGTTTCCAACTTTTCTATCATTCCTGATTAGGTTTTACGTGTTGTCAGTCTTCTCAAGACGTTTCTACAAACACTGCGTACTATAAATTTTTATTTTCTTGATCTTTCATTCCTCAGATTGACGCGCCACGATCAAAATCATTCATTCATCTCACATTGCCACAGCCGCGGCCCCCTCCTAAGAATAGTTGTTATGCCGTACACACCACAGGACGCCTTCCAAGCCAGGGTGGTTTTCCCGGCCGTTGCAGCCTTCTGCGCTGCAACCTGCTTTGCATCACGTCACCGCTTACCCCTCCAGCGCCTGGCGCGTGAGGNATGCCTACCTTCGTCCGCCCAGCTAACGTTACCAGGGTAGTCAGGGCCCTTGACACCCATTACTCTCCTGCGCACCACCCAAAGATCAACGCACAGTCATTGACGTGGCCAAAGCAAAAACTCTGGCACCAGGAAAAACCCTGTTCAAGCGACGACCATGGCTTCACCATCGTCCAGAGAGTGGAAGTACCTCAGTCTTACCCTCCAACAGCAAATCCCACAAAGGATAAGTGATGAGGTGACAAGGTACATACTTAAAATTTAAACTTTCACATTTCATAATTATCCCTTCCTGTAATACGCAACTTTTGTTGATTATTAACAACGTCCATCTTTAAGTGCTTAAGTCTCATAGTCTGTAGAAATGGTAAAGAAAATTTTATTTTCTCGTTTCTAACTANGTTTTTAACTACATACTTCATCACATGCAGTTTTCAATACAAAAGCTGTCTTCCATAGAATATATACACTGAAGAGCCAAAAAAACTGGTATAGGTGTGCGTATGCAAACAGAGGTATGGAATCAATCAGAGTAACGCGATGCGGTCAGCAGCTAGATCGGTTACTGCTGCTACAATGGCAGGTTATCAAGAATTAAGTGCGTTTGAACGTGGTGTTATAGTCGGCGCACGAGAGATGGGACATAGCATCTCCGAGGTAGCGATAACATTTGGATGTTCGCGTACGACCATTTCACGAGAGTACCGTGAATATCGGGAATCCGGTAAAACATTACTCACATCTTCGACATTGCTGCGACCGGAAAAAGATTGTGAAAGAACGGGGGGAAACGGCGACTGACAATGAATCATTAAACGTGACAGACTGCAACCCTTTCTCAAATTGGCGCAGTTTGCCCTGCAGGATTCATGGTGGGAATTGCCTCCTGCATACCGTTAGACATTAGTCGAGTCCATGCCACGTCGTCTTGCGGCACTTCTGCGTGCTCGGGTGGCCCTTCACAATATTAGGCAGGTGTACCAGTTTTTTTGGCTCTTCAGTGTAAATAACATAGGTAGATTCAATCATTGCTTTCATTTACTATTCACATATCTACAACAGAAACCTATGAAAGATTAGTAAATATTTAAAAAATGGAAGAACATCTTTTGAATACAAACATTGACTGTGCTCATGGAAATATTTTAGTTATAGTTATTTGCCAACAGCTCCCAATGTTTGTGAAGCATTAGGTTTGTTGTAGAGGACTTGCTAGCAAACTTCGTTATTGTAGCAAAAATGTTCTCTTTCTGCTAATAATAGGAATTATAAAACCTTCTATTTGTGTGTACACAGAACTCAAGAAAATTGGGGGTAATTATTTAGATTTAATTTTGCAGACCATGGTTTACAAGTGTGACCCAGAAAACAAATGGCAGTCAGCTCATTGAATGTCGCAAAGTTCAAAGCGAAAAAAACAAAGTGCAAAGTTTAAAGCAGTGTCAAAACAAATAAATTTTTTTTTCTTTTGTATTTTTGTACAGATAAAGCCAGATTTGCAACTGATTTTTTTATTCGACATGTTTCATAGTACCAATTTAAAATTGGGGTCAGAATGTTTACACTTCATAAAATGAACAATTGCTAACATAGTATGTATTGAATGAAACACATTTACCAGCTCGTAATTATTTTTAATACATTGATTTAGGTGAATCTTATATGACCATGGGATGCAGAATTGTTTTATAAAACCTTATTGGACATCTTATAATAGCATTGTACATTTGAGAAGTTTTGTCAAAGGGTTATAGTGAAAAATAAAGTTCATTTACAAGTAGAATTTGGTTTAGAAGTACATTGGTTAAGCCTGGAGGTGTAATCAGGCCTAACAGCAGTTCTTTACCAAGAGTAATTTTTCAATTAATGTTCTATATCCATGTACATATTCTTCACATTTCTCTGTGTCTCAGTTAATGCTGACTGTTGTGTGTTGCAGATTTCTGAGCATCTTCTCCAGGTGGAACACTCGGAATTGTTCATTGAGTTGATAGATGACATTGCTCGCCAGTTGAAAGAGAAGCCAGGGGAACTCCCTGTGGTTGCCCTAGCCCATGTAGAGAGTCCTAGTAGAAAGCCTAGAGACAGGGAGAGGGACTCCTCTGTAGAGTCTCACTCCAGGGTGAGTTTATTGCGTCACTTTAAAGTTCTATATCATATACCTGTGTTTCAGCTTTATAGCAAATCTAGAGTTAGTTACATGATGAACGTCTGTAACTTTGTTGACAGGTTCATTGTATTGTAATGCACAGAGGTGTTTTGTTTTCTTTTATAGTTCGTTCCAGAGTATGTTATATTTTAACACTAGCAGAACTACCCTGCTTTACCTGGGTAAAAGAGCGCAATGAAAGATTCACGTTTCAGAGGTTTGGGGCCCAATGGAGAGTCAATCATGGCTTACACAGTATAAGTTGGGTATTGGAGGGGATCCCTGCCAAATTTGGTTCAGAACTGTTGAACGGTGTAGAATTGAGATACACAAACCCATTTTAGGTATTTTGGGGGTTTATGGCCCAATGAGGAGCTGGAACCCATTTTGCTTACACAGTATTTTAAGTTGGGAAGGGCATCCCTGCCATATTTTTTCCAAATCCATTGAGCAGTGGGTTACACAGTATTTTAACTGTAACTGTAACTTCTGACGTAACACTGGGCAGTCTCAGTGGAAATACCCTGCGAGGCAGTGCCACCATTTCGGTAGTGTGACCACGGGGGTGGCGGTCTGTTCTGTTGGTCTCTCTCTCTTTCGTACTGGGGCTTCAGTGGGTACTGCTCTCCCCGTTGGTGTGGAGGCAGCCTTGGTTTTTTCATGTGCCCGTGCGATATCGGCCGGATCGATCTTGCGAATGCATGCTTTCTTGGCAAGTTCCTCAATCGTTTCTGGTTCTGGGTTGCGGAGGTGTGCGCAGATTTTGGGCCACAGTAGGCAGGTAATTAGCTCTACAGCATGCAGCTCCTCTCACCCTGGATTCACACGCTGGAATATCAGTGTCTTGTGGCAAATGAAGAGCTCCGCTTCTTCGTTGTCTTTTTGAGCCTGACTATACAGTTCGTCTGTGAGTTCGGTGACTATGCGAGGGCCTGAAAAATAGGCTACTAGCTATTCGGCAAACTGGTCCTAATTAGTTATGAATTCCTCATCCCGTTGCCACCACTTCTCAGCTTTCCCCTGAGCTGGGCCTTGGCTTTGAGGACCCACAGGGTTTCTGGTAGTCTGGTTCTCTTGAACTCCATGTGACATTCTTGGAGGAATTTCCGGAGGTCTTCCTGTGTTTTTCCGGCGTATTCCAGTAGTGGTAGGGATTTGTGGGCCAATGGTCTCCCGAGTATAATGGGTTTGGGTCGATGCTGCGCTCGTTCTGGCGTCATGTGGCAGGTCGTTACACCAAAAAACGAGACCATCCATTTCTCACGCTTTGTTTTCCCATCCTAAACAGAGGTGGTGATAAGTGTGTGGACAGTCGTGACATGCAATACGGTAAATCACAGTCCTTGAGATGTTTGTCCCAATTGTCCTGGCATCTGTATTCTAACCCGTCTGTCTCTCTTTCTTGGTCCTCCCATCCTAGGCACGTATAGTGATATGCTGCACCACAGTGCGCACATGAGATGTAGTTTCAACCTGTACCAAAGCATTAGTCTGCTGCACATACTTGACCATCATTGTCCTCTGTATTTTCGTGGGTCGCCATTTCGGCTTCATGTATGGCTGCCACTGGGTGTTTTCCTCAACTCCCCGTATCCGGTTCTGTGATCTGGCAGCAGAATCCCAAGGGTTTGTCCCAGGGGCTTCCCAGTCTTAAGAATTAATTACCTTAATTGCACAAATGGCCCCATGTTGAACGCAAAAAAGAAAAGGGGTTTGATGCCTCATTTAACAAGCATTAGTGGTGTTTAGCTGGTGTCTGTGACTTCCCCCTGTCCCCCAAATGGCTGGAAAGCCTGAGTTATCTTGATGGAGTTTGAACTGGGGGCAGGACGGGCTGTTTTGGATAACTCTATGATGGCCAGTTGTGCACATGTTTGTGTGGTGGGAGGTGTTGGTCTGGTTTTGTGCATGTGGGCATGTAACTTGATGCTATATCTAGTCATTGAATCACCTGTTCCAAGGCTGAAGGCCATGAGGCAGTGACTGTTCTCTTGGGAGGTGTGGGAGGCAGTAGAAAGATAGCTTGTGGGGTGTGCCACAGAAGATCAAACTGCTGGAGGCTGCAGTTTCCACTAGAGATGCAGGATGCTATATCTCTCTGACATGCTGCTGCTTCTCACTTCCCTGACCTGTCCCTACCGGACCTCCAACCAGAGCTATCACGTGCTTGGCCGCCTGATCTTGCTCAGCCCTGTGGTGAGGCATAGGAAGGAGTTAGTAGAGAAGAGGGGAGACAGTGGGTGTTCCTTAGAAGCAAGCAGGATCTGGTGCCAGCAGGTGGTTCAGTTGGGAATGCCTAACTGCTGGTATCCAGCAAGTGACTTGGTGGGTGGGAAGTCGCCGGCAGACCCAAGCACTTGACTGTAGGTAGCAACAGCAGGGTTAGGGGCATCCACTCCCTGTTATGGAGGATGTCAGGAAGTCTCCATAGATCCACTTATTACGTAGGGGTCGGTTTTTGGCCCCTCTGTGAGTGGATTAGCTGGGCAGGAAGTTTCCGGCAGATCAAAGCACTCACAGAAAGATGAAAGTGTCACGTGAACCACCACTCCTAAGAAACAGGGCTCCAAATGCACAAGGATAGGATTTTGGTGTCTGCATGTGCTTGCTCCTGCAAGAGCGTTTTCGGATTGTTGGACAAAACAGGGAATAGCAGGAGGCAAGGTGCTGAAACAAAGTGACTGAGAGTGATAACTCGACCAGCTTGAATTGTGCCTGTTTATTGACAGGCCAACAAACACACACAACCCAGCTTGTACCCTGACTAGGGTCTGAAGGGCCAACCTAGGATGCCAACCAAGGTGTAGTTCCTAGTCATGGTAGACGCAGTGATGCGGGGGTTGAGGGTAACCCCAATTGTACGGTAACTCAAATTGTTACAGCTATAGGCATGGCTAGCATGGTAGCTGTGAAGCGCAGCAGGCTTTCGAGAGCTGCTAGGCAGCTGGTGATCTAGCCTGTAGGCGTAGAAAGCTGGCTAGAAACCAGCGGATGATTATTGGAATGAATGCACTGTCAGACAGCAATTCTTCTAGCAACTGGATGGTGCCATCGAAACGCATCCAGGAAGAGTGACGTTCTGCAACTGCACTGCACGAGTCAGTCTCGAACTCGGGGCTGCGAGCTCCTTATATAGGTGGAACGCAGGGTTTGTGGTGTGTCATAGAGGAGAGAGAAATGACGAGGCGCGGCGGAGATGGTCGAAGCTGCGGCTTGCTTCCTCTTCACTGCCAAGGTTGGAGGGGTAAGCAGGCCTTCTGCATTGATCGGGTTGCAGGCTGACAGGAGGCAGGCACTGGTCTTCTGTAGCCTTGGGCGATGCACTCTGTGACTTATGACAGCTGCGTCTCGTCTTGGAGGGGGCCACGACTGTGGCGAGGCTAGAGCCGATTATGACAACGCCCTTAGTGTGTCAGCTTGCCCTGGCCTGTGCAGGTTAGCAGGTTGCACCTCGTCTTTTAGTTTCTGCAATCTATACGTTTGTATTCAAGGTGCATTCTGTCTCTGCATTTGCACAGCCGGTCACTACACACACATAATGGTATCAACAGGTGCAACCCATGCCAGTCACTAAGTACAGTCTGGTTCCATCACACTGAGGGATACTGCATTGCTATAGGTCTACATCAATACAACTCCTATCAATGGAGTTTCTGTCTTCCCCTTTGGCCATTACTTTGCTTGAAGTTGTGTTTTGGTTGTAATTAGTAAGAGAAATTGGATTCTACTGGGTTTTGTCAATGACTCCTCAAAGTCTAAAATCTGTTTCAACCAGCTTTGGAGTTGCACAACTCTTTGTCTAGTGTTTGATGTCGTCTGGTCCCGTGTCTCCTGCATATGCTCAAGTACAGCTGTGCCCTGTTAGGCACCATATTAATTTGACTACTGCTTGGTTGTGGTTCAATGACAGTGTAGTGTTTACCCATGTAGCATTTGGTTTTTTTTTTCCCAGAAATATCACTGTCTAAATGCCCGCATGCACATCATCTTGTTTGTGTTGTGAAAAACGTAAAGAAAATTGAGCGCACGAAACACTGTCGGTGCATCTGTGGTTAAAGGTGCTTCAAACCAGGATGTATTTTGTGTCCAAGACCAAGATGTATGGTAGTAGTGTGTGAGTGAAGAATGAGTGGAAATTTGGGCTGCTCTTAAGGCCAGGTTTAACCCAAGAATGACCTCCACTGCGGGATAGGCTTTTACATGTAAAACAAATACTGCATCTGCTTTGGTACTTTTGGTGATATGTAACTTCAAATTAAAACGATTTTGGAGATTTTGAAGTGCACAATAGTGGAATGTGTTTCAAAATGTCATTTAACAATTTCATTAACATGATGTGTGTTTAAATATTTAAAGTTGAATAGTTTTGAGCCTATGCATGGAAAATTAATAAAAGCTCAGTCACATTCTTGCCCAAGACGAGCTGCAGAAAGATTTTTTACATTATTACTGTAGTTTTAAAACAAAGGAGCCACGTGTAATTTTGTAATCTAAAACTTCACAACCAGCACTGTATTGTGTTACTTGGACGGCCTGCCCCCACTCACGTGCCTGGCAGGTCAGTCATTACCTACCTNACAACCAGCACTGTATTGTGTTACTTGGACGGCCTGCCCCCACTCACGTGCCTGGCAGGTCAGTCATTACCTACCTGCACGGCTGTCCGGGATAAGCCGTGAGACACACAGGCACACACGTACCTTCTAGCGAGAAGATGCCAGTGAAAGCTGCATCACATTTAGGTAAGAAATATTGCTCCTTCTGTCATCCGGGAAGCGAGGGGTTCAAGAATAAATTTTTTATAGCAGCAATCAGTGGCTTTATAATTTAGAGGGCATGGCAACGATATACAACTAACTCACTGTAATGTGCGGTTTTATAAGATATCTACAAACAGTTGTTAGACTTTTTAANTGGCAACGATATACAACTAACTCACTGTAATGTGCGGTTTTATAAGATATCTACAAACAGTTGTTAGACTTTTTAAGTAACATAATAGTTTTTTGGCATCAATAAAAATTTATTTACTGTAGTCTACACTTTCCTGTAAAGAATTTAATGCCTTTTGTTAATACTAAATTATGAAAACAACAGTTGGCTGTTTATATGTCTGAAAATTTAACTGTTTTTCTGTTGGTGCCTAGCTCGTAATTAGGTTACGGTTCTTGAACACAGAATCTTCTTAGACTCTTTAGAACTCCCAGATACGTACNGTGCCTAGCTCGTAATTAGGTTACGGTTCTTGAACACAGAATCTTCTTAGACTCTTTAGAACTCCCAGATACGTACATATTTTGTGAGCCTCCTTATAGTAAAATGGCATGGTTAGAAACCGAACATATAAATTTACGATGCAACAAGACAGTCAATTGTTATTCTTTTGGACATATATTATTTTCATTTTGGTCTATCCATTTAGTTGGTGTTCGTGAATATTTGAAAGAACAAATTAAAGCAACTAGATAAATATAAAAAATTATTTAACTGTAGAAGAAATTGAAAATTTAGTTAACTATACGGACAGTTGGTACGTGATAATGACTTTTTNAAAAATTATTTAACTGTAGAAGAAATTGAAAATTTAGTTAACTATACGGACAGTTGGTACGTGATAATGACTTTTTTAACGACAACTTCTGCATCTTTCTTCCGTCGGTCTGTCTTTTGCATAGAAAGATTACTTTTTATAAATTATTGAAGTTAATTGAAAACTTTGTAGTCAAGGATGNTCGGTCTGTCTTTTGCATAGAAAGATTACTTTTTATAAATTATTGAAGTTAATTGAAAACTTTGTAGTCAAGGATGGAACTATTCTTCTAATTTAGTAATTGTATGTAACTTGAAGCGAAAAGCCACTACTATACATGTTCACAATGTTTCAGTATAATGCCCCCCAAACTAGTTTCGAAATAACATTATTGTAGTAGAAAAGATTAATCATAAAAAAATATTTAGATATCATTATTTTTTTCTAAAAATAAAAACAGTGTTGCAAGCACAATGCTACATCGTATTCCATTTGCGAAGTGATGTAATAATATTTATTTATGTAAGACATTAGACATTTATATTACTGTGTTTATTACCAGGTGCCACAAAATATATCTTTATTTTGTCCAGTAATATTTTACAGCGCATGTAGATCTATAGAAATATTATAGACACTACTATTTCAATACTTTCAGTTTTAATTTTTTAGTGAATATTACAGTATAAAAATAAGTTGCTTTTTAGTAGTATTTGCCCACTGTTATGTTCGCCCTTATGCAGTTGGGGGTGTCAATCGAGTAAGACTTCACGTCTCCTTGTTAAAAATTTTATTTGTAGTTTTAGCATTCTGTATTACTATTCTAAATTGAAACAAGTAGCGAAATTATCGAAGGTGCCTCTACTCTCCGTGATTGATATATCAATATCAAAAGAATAATAAAGTATTATGTATCTCCATAAGNATCGAAGGTGCCTCTACTCTCCGTGATTGATATATCAATATCAAAAGAATAATAAAGTATTATGTATCTCCATAAGTCATTATACAATATTAACACTTTGCTGTATCCACTACTCTTATGCAACTAAAAACCAGTGCTCTTGCCATCAGAAAAGTAGAGTATCATATGTCATAACATTTCCATTATCCAAAAAATTTTCTTATTTACATTTAATTTAAAATACCAAACATTATTTCACCAGCCAGTTTCACTACCCTATCTTATGACTCGTAACTTTATCACACTAATTATGTATTCTTAATTTACACACTTATATACAACAGACAAACATGGCCATACATACATGTAAACTGGCGTGCACCTAAAGTAAAGCTTAGTTGTTATAACTGCGCTCCCAAAATATTCACAAACTAAAATAATTTGCTGGTTGTAACTGTTTGACATACAAACTTATAANTTATAACTGCGCTCCCAAAATATTCACAAACTAAAATAATTTGCTGGTTGTAACTGTTTGACATACAAACTTATAATTTACTGTAAGATATAAATGAAAGGTGACACAATTTCGAAGGGATGCAAAATATCTTTTCCTTCAATGAAAAAAAAAGTTGGCCAAGTGCCAACTATGACAAAAATTTGGACAGCAAAAAATATTGAGAGTGATAAAAAAAATTTTACCACAACATTTTCAGCCATTAACTATTACAATTTAAATTTTTTTAACTTCATCCTCTCAGCCTAATTCTTCTGCGCTTGGAGAATGTAGTCGGGCTCTCTAATAGATTTCCCTCTTTTCGTACTTGGAGCCACAGTTTTGCGCAGTAAACAACCACGAAAGAATTGAGTAGATTTTGGTAACATTTCTGTTTCCCATTTGTCCTTATTTCTTTCTATTTTCTCTACACGTAAACTCTGCCGGGCATCCGTCATGACAATGAAATAACAGAAATCACGCTCTGTTATTTTTAATGTGCCTTGCACTTGATGGTGTGGATGAGAACATTTCAGAACTAAACATCCATCTTCATTCAGTTGCAGAAGGAACACACTTTACTTCAATGACATTTTCTTCATGCACAAGACCATCAGGGCTTGCACCCAAAAACCCACTCTTCAAATCTACGAAGAGGTCAGATTTTTGCACAGTCAGTGTTGTCTATTCTTGGACCTCCGGATAGCAATGTGTTCATTATGATGACCGTATTCAGTTGCCACTGTTGGAAAGGGAGGTTTGTAAAGCAAATNCTCCGGATAGCAATGTGTTCATTATGATGACCGTATTCAGTTGCCACTGTTGGAAAGGGAGGTTTGTAAAGCAAATGTTTCACTATATTTGCGCACAATGTAGTCTTTATGGCGGCAAACAACACCAAAGTTACTTGCTGTTAGTCGTACTCTTCTCTTTTCATGCCATAGGTCACAGTCAGCTTGCATTATCGTTTGCTCCATGATGTTATCCATTTTTAGAAAAGCTAACTGCAATGAATAAATTTAATTTTCAAAATTTTTTTTTCCAGTTCTTCTGATAGGTCATGTATTTGGTTGTCTGAGACTTGCTATGCTAAGGGCCCATAATCAGCATCAGGTTTAGCTGACTGGATCTTATATCTTTTTTGTACAGATTGAGTTCCAGCCTGGTAAACAAGTTTACGTCGAGTTGCAGACTGATGTTGGGCCTTTCTTCGTATTACCTTCTTATGTGTAGATCCTGGAATCGTACCTACCACTTTTTTTAAGGGACTTTTTTCCCCAGTCTAATCCTTTCTGAAATCTAAGTGCTGCCATGCGACACCAACGTTGGAAATAACCTTGTTGTGTGTAATTTATTCTTGTTCCGCCGCTAAATTTGGCAACAAGACTCGTGTAATATTCTGCAGCATTGCTTGTTCTGTTTTCCTTCAGATGTGGAGCTTTGGCAACAAGTCTCTTGGCAAGGCTTTGTATTTGCTCAAGCAGGCTGTACTCACGAAGGACTAGTACAACATTGGTGTCTTCACTTCAATTGCAAAAATATTCTCTGCAGTTGAAGTGATCTCCGAAAACATGGTTTGGTCCATTTCGTAAATCTTTTAAGAGATCTTCACTTCTCCATTTTCCCTGCAGTGTCAGATCACACTTCTTGCTACGGTGGTAAGGCGAGGAATTGCTGGTTTCAATAGCCTTCTTGCATCCAGACAAAAAGTTTTGTCAGCTGCGAGGGTGTGAAGGTGGCCGGTATTATTTCGAACACAATCCTTTTGAAAATATATCATTTTGTATACTGGTCTCTTCATAAAATGGCAGTTTGGATGGCAAAATAATCACCAAAAATTTATCCCCCAAACGTTTTGTAGATATATAACCAAACTTTGATATGGTTGACGCGTGACGCTTATTCAGACAATAATAAACATGACTTTGCCTCATCTGGACGTGCCTTCACGTCACCCCAGGCGGGGTTTGAACCTTGAAACAACTTGCTATGAGTGCCTACAAGTATGTCCCTTGTTGCTGGGGCACCCACGGATACGCCAGCCAGGATTATTCGCCCTGATGTTCTTGCGGTGTACATTCACCAGATCCACAGACATTTCAGGCCTGTTGAACCAGTGGATACATCGATTCAACTGAATTTGGCCAAAATATGAGTTACCAAACGTCCGGTGTACATTGATGGATGCATGCAGGGGTGAATTTCCAGTCTCCGACTGACTTGCGGTTTGTAATTCCTATTTACAATTCCTGAACACACATTGTTCTGTGGCAATTTTTGTACACGTGTGTCTGCCACTGATACGAAATAATTTGCAAAATCATTCAGTAAATACAACACTTCAGCGGTTTCCCAGAACTAATAAACTGTGGAACGAAAATACACTGCGCTTTTCCTACATGACATTACCGAAAATGGCAGACTAAGCTATACACACATCAATAATATTACATTTCGCGCAAGAAAAATGCACTGTTACAATCAACTATGTTTAATGAAAGTAAATGCAAAAATGATTTACTACAGATATAATAGTCCATTAACACCAGTATGGTACACACATAACAAGACAAAAAAGATCACATACACAATGGCGTTTACCACAAGAGGTGGAAATGTTTCACTGTTCGTAACTGTCAGTATGCTCCGCCATAACTGCTAAACATATTTTTTTACCAATTTGCTAAAAGCCAAAAAAATTGTACATTACTTTAAAAACATCATTCAAAACACAAAAACTGTAAGCATAATTTAAGTTTTGAATTACAACTTTCAGTTCTGAGTACTATTTCCTTCTATAATCATCATCAAAATCACCTACATAACACACATCCTGCAACAACTCATCAGTTGATGTACTACTTTGTAAATTAGAGCATTTACTGTTTACAGTGTGTGTAGGTAGGTCACATTGTCTGTCAAAATTATGCCTACTTATGTGAAATGCAGTATACAAGCCCATAGGTAAGGACAGGAAAATTTCTTGTTTTAAACTACTTGTAGGCTAGACTACACAGTCGTGTATATCTTAGAGTGTCCGCTTTCTGTTCATTGGCTGCTGCCCCAGTGTGTAGCCAGTTTGACCTCAGGCCAGGTGGCACGGGAATTTGTGCTTGTTTCCTTGCAGGTCTGTTGTTGGCTCAGTGTGTCTTCCAATTGAAAACCTAAATGCATATATGTTTGAAGTCTAGCTTTTACTAAAATGAATTTGCAAAATTTTACAGTCCCTACCCATAGGACATTTATTCATTAGTCTTCAGTCGTACTACACATCATGTGATATTCCCCACATGAAGTGTGTGTACAAATGGCGAAGTGGGTTTAGTTGATGGGCCATTGATGCATGTTTTAAAATTAACACATGGCAATTTTTTTTGGAATGGTGTTTCGAAGCCGAACTATTAAAAAAAGCAGCTTCTGTCATTTTATAAATACATAACAGCATTTTGCATGTGGAACCTTACATGTGCAGTAACAGTAGGAAATAACTTATTGCTTCAAAGAAAATTAAACATTTTTCAGTTATTTAATGCTTATAGTGTAAGATGCAAAAAGTTTTTTTATTATTATTATTATTATTTAAAAAAGGTAAATCTATGTAATTTTTGTTTTCATTTTTATAATAGCAATATTTTATCCGTAATTTTGCATCCTTTGTTAAAGTACATCATAGGTAAATCGAGTGAAAGTTTGCTCTTGTGTTGTGAGTAGGCAGGTGTGTGTTGTATGGGTGTGGGTGGCAGGGTCAGCTGGAATACTTGAAGGCCCGTGTTGGCCTATGTTAGATAGTTTCGGATGATCTTAAGTGTATCTGCTGGTGGACTGCCGAACAAAATTGGTTTTGTGCCCTACTACAAATCCTCTTTCTCAGTTGCCTTGAATTGCTGTTCTGGCCCATGTTTTCACTGCCCTAAACTGTAGGATAGTTGACTACTATAAGCTGAAGTTTCAGTGCTCAGGTCATCTGTGGACTGGCTACCAGATGATTTTATGGGATGCAAGTATCCGCAGTGGTATTAACTGCTTACCACCAGTAGCCCCTCACCCCCTCCATTTGCAATCCTTCCTCTAAACCTCCGGTGCAGCTTGCTTCTCTCTACAGCACACCACTTCCTAACCACTACTGAAGAGATTTAATTTTTATCTGATAAATAGGAGGAGGTTAAAAAAATGTGAATTCAGTTTTTTTATATATATATATTTATATATATATTATATATATATATTTGTATATATATTATATATATATATAAACTGCAAGAAATGTTAACAGCTTCTAATGTTCTAGCCATCAAAAACATTAGACTTAAACTCAGCTTGGTTCACTCACTCTGGAGAAGCACGAGACATAAATAACGTGCCATAATAAAAAATGTTTAATATTTTTCTCAGATTCATTGCAGTTTATGTAGTTCACATACGTTACACAGCAAAGACACAAAAAAGTTTGCTATACGACCCAGACGGATAATGAGAACGATATTGCAGAAACATCCATTAATTATTTAAGTTGCATGGTCGTCACTGCAAATGTGGTTCCACATGTTGGATGGACAGTTGTCTACTACGGACTACAATTGCGAAATGCCTAATGCAAAGTGCCAAGTGGGATTGGACGTTCACTGTTGATAATTCTACAGTGCTCCACCCTCACCCCTCACATCATTGCACCATAAACATACCCGAATAAGGGCTTGGCACAGCACTACTCTTATTGCACCTCCCAATTGGTACCTAAAAAGCATTGCGTGGTACAAAGAGTCCCTTCGGACACTGGTGCGTACCCCGTGACAACCACTTTCCTACCCGAGCGAAACTGTGCCGAAATAACAAACAACTCTATTTCTAGAACATACTCGAAAAGAAAGAATACCTACAAACATCCTAACATCCCTTATCATAATCCCTGATGCAACTTCAATTACAACTTTAGAAAAAACAAACCCATGACAAATACACATACTAGCACTGCCAGAAAGTCTGAAATACTGGAAAAACAATTGCATTCCCTTTCAAAAACAAAAAGAAAATTAACATAATGTTACTATAAAATCAGTATTACATGCTCCATTACAAGTTTATGCGTCATGATATAGGGCAAGGAGTTTAACGTGAGCTTGGTGTGTGTTTACGTATTTATTTTCAAAGTTGTAAAGGTAGCTAGGTAGTTGTATCAATGTGTGTTAGCATCATACTTTATTTTAATATCTTATTCTACCAAAAAAATTTGCTATTTTTCTGTAAAAAGTTTTAGTATGTGCATTGTTTTGAAAATTGTCTTTATTTGTTTTTTAACTGTGTTTTTAATATGTGTACAATATTTTTTTATGAATTGAGAAAGAAATTTATTTTGCATAGTATCTTTGTACATAAATTATGTATTACTGTGTTGTGTTTTAAATCATTCATAATTGATCCCAGAAATCAAGGTAACATGACAAGTTACATTTGAAAATTCCTCTGGGTTCTTTGGAACATTAATGATTGTCATGTGTTGAACTGTTGTTTTAAAGTGTTAAGTGTTAGTATGTTGGCTGTGTGTGTGCAAAAGCATGTGGGATTGAAGAGGCTGATGGGAGTAGCATAGAGCTTCTTTAGGCTTTTATAGAGTAGTTGTAATGTCTCATGTGTATTATTATTGATGTTTATTGGTGTAGTCTCACTTGTATCTTTCTCAATGTGCTTCTTTCTCTCTTTCTCTTTCACCTTGGACCTGTCCTGATATTCCTTTCTTTTTCTTTCTTTGTTTTGTCTCCTTCCTCTGAATACACACATTTATTTGTGTACACTATTCGTTTGGCATGCTCCTTCCTGGTCACCCACCCTAATAGGTCCGGCATGGGTCCCTCACGCGCCAGACATCACGGCGATCATCATTCAAAGGACATCGGCGACATCATTCGGTAAGATGCACCTTTCTTATCTGCTGCTGCTTCTATACAACCTTGCATTATACTAGAAAGATATAACATCATTCTTGGCAGTTTGCTTCATAACAAAGATTATTTTTAAGTTTATTTATTCTGTTTCTATAGGTCTGTTTACTCCACCTAATAAACATTGCTGCCTGAAACAGTTTTAGTACTAGAAGTGTTCACTTCTCTCTGCTTTAGTCAGATCTTATCACTTTGCAACCATAGTACAGTACATAGAAAATTAGTTGCTTTCTGTTAATACAAGTACATATTGTACAAGCTGTTTAAAATTATGTACAATAGAACCTCACTGATACAACCCCTTGTGGTGTCAGGAAATGGGTTATTAGTGAAGGATCGTTGTAATATTGTTGATTTTTTGGGAAATTATGGACAATTTTTTATAATCATCCCAACCTCTATAATCAAAATCTACAATTTTTTAAAATTAAGTCTGTGTTTAATTGCCTCTGGCATGAAAATGGCGAGTTTTTTAAATTAAATATAAATTTATTTTATTAGACGGACTGCTTCCAAAACAAAATGATACCCTAGTAAAGCATATTGGACCCTAGCCCCCTCCTTTTTGCCAAAAAAAATTTTTACAAACAAGCAGCATGTAAGTTTTACCTAGTGTGGAGCCCATTTTCAGTATCATCTTGCTGGAAAATCAAATGATTGGTTCTTAAAATTTTATTTTATTTCAGTAAACACATTTCTTCCTGAATAAACTTTATATATGCCATGTAAGGTATGTACAACGCCAAATAAATGTGCACACATGTTGCCTAAGCATGGCATTACTTGCAGCAAGTGCAAGTAGAATTTTATGGGAGAACTAGAGGATGTGGTTATTGCAGGTTTTTAAAAAAAAAAATTCTTAATGATTGTATTTATTTGCTGCAGTCTAAAAATCACACTTCTTAAATAAAATATTAATCACGTCAAAAGGCAGACGTCGATCACAAATGACATCCGCTGCTGTTATTGTTATGATACAAAGGTATGTCTGGCTTGGAGCAATAAGCTTCAGCTACTCTGTTTGGCTGCTTTCTGCATGACCAGCATAAACTCTTTTCCATTCTTTTTACATGATGAGCGAGAAAGAAGATGGTTGCCTAGCAAGTGTGGCATCCTTGCACCCTTCCTCTTGTGGCCCATCACATGGGGTTGTTGCTGTGTCTGGATTGGAGGCACGTCCCTTCCTCTCTCAATTCTTGCTTGGTACGTTACGAAAACTGTCACTGTAAGCTATTTTNTGAAAACTGTCACTGTAAACTATTTTGGCCACAGTTTTGGAACAACTTTCAAACAAGACACATGCTGAAAAATGTTTAGGTTTAAACAGTCATTCACAAAAATCAAACCAAAACGTAAGGGAAATCAAAATGCTGTGCACAAATCCAAGTCGTAATAGCAAGTAAATTCAGAAGGTGGAGTATCCACAAACAAGCGATGACAATGGCAAGAGTGCGTGACATACAATAGTCAAGTTTTGCGTGGCCACTATAACTTGGGACACTTTCCCACACCCACTCAATCAGCTGAGAGTGTATGGATAGATTATTGATTGGACATTCTGTTTACAGTGTGCGTAATGTGGCAAAGAAGAAGCGTTAGTATATAGGATATAAGTGGGAGGGAGGTGTGAAATTGGGAGAAAATGGNCGAAAACTGTCACTGTAAGCTATTTTGGCCACAGTTTTGGAACAACTTTCAAACAAGACACGTGCTGAAAAATGTTTAGGTTGTCAACAGTCATTCACAAAAATCAAACCAAAACGTAAGGGAAATCAAAATGCTGTGCACAAATCCAAGTCGTAATAGCAAGTAAATTCAGAAGGTGGAGTATCCACAAACAAGCGATGACAATGGCAAGAGTGCGTGACGTACAATAGCAAGTTTTGCGTGGCCACTATAACTTGGGACACTTTCCCACACCCACTCAATCAGCTGAGAGTGTATGGATAGATTNCAAGTTTTGCGTGGCCACTATAACTTGGGACACTTTCCCACACCCACTCAATCAGCTGAGAGTGTATGGATAGATTATTGATTGGACATTCTGTTTACAGTGTGCGTAATGTGGCAAAGAAGAAGCGTTAGTATATAGGATATAAGTGGGAGGGAGGTGTGAAATTGGGAGAAAATGGTGTATGAAAGGACACAGCATCAGTGGGGAAAATTAAGTGTGTAAGAAAGAGAGAAAAGAAGGAATGCAGTTCAAGTTGTCTACTGTTGGCAGTTAGGAAAACGATTAAATCACATCTTGTGTTAAAAGTTATCATTTTGACCACTAAATATATATGCGACACTTGAAAACATCACATTTATTCCATGCTATTCCCTCATAAATTTACTATGCATCAGAAGTTTCCATCTTTACTTAGTTACAAAATCTCTAAGCAGATGTCAAAATTCAATAAACATCTCGCTGCAAGGCCATGCCAAGAGTTTTGTTACAGATGAATTGAATGTTCGCAACATCAATGAAAAGAAAATGCTTTTGAAAAAATTAACTGGTTCTGATATATTACATTTTTTAATGAAACAATTCGCTTTAAAATTCGTGGTTGATAAAACTATTTTGAGTGACAATAATTTTGAAAATATTTCTTTAGTCTGGGATAGAGGATAAAGCTAAGAACATTTAAAAATGGCACAGTGCCATACAGGACTACCATCACATACTCTGTGATTGCAGTGGCCTCGTTAGAGGTCAAATCTGATAGAGCACTTAGCAGCTGAGTTGTGTGTTTGACAGGATAACTGTGCATTTTTAAGAACTGAGACCAAGTGATTAGTATTGGGCATGTAACAGTACTAGTAATATATATCCATTTTATATACACTTGGTTGGAACTGTACATAATATTGCTGATCCTGATTCTAAGTTGAGAGGTGATTTTGGAGCATTCAATTGGCATTAAAAAAGTTGGTTTACAATACCATAAATATAGTATTTCCATATATGTGCTGCTTGCAATACAGTGCTCGGTGCTGCTTGCAATCAAGCACTCACCCAGAGAAACACAGCATGTAGCAACCAGAAAAGGTGCAACAAACTTATTTTTAGCTGGTTTCCCCTCAAATTTTCCCCCTTNAACTTATTTTTAGCTGGTTTCCCCTCAAATTTTCCCCCTTCTTCGCCATAACTTTTCCCCCTTTTTCGCCATAACTTTTATGGTTCCTCAAAAATGGGCTATAAAAGAGAGGTGGTCTTGATATATTTGGCCGCAACAGTGAGATTCTATTGTAGCTTTACTTTGAACATCGTATTTGTAGTTGACTAACACTTTTTTGATTTATGTATTATATGTAATTTCCTTTGTATTATTTGGTTATACATATTCTGCTTGTTTTTCCTTGTCCATCTTAAGATTTTTTAAATAATTTTTATGATCTTCAAAATTGAAGCTTACCAAAATTTCAGTACACAATCAAAGAATTTATGGTTAAAATAATTTATACTGTCTTATTCATAAGATTGCAGTACCATTATGTGTATCTGCATGTCCAATTGTGCAGGCATGCTAGATATGTACGTGTGTGTGTGTGTGCATGCATGTGCATGTGTTCAAGTATGCATGTATTTGCATGCATGAAGGGTTTCTGGTGGTAGGGGGAAATGAGAAGGAAAGTAATGGAATTAAAAGTGTATGGAAATTTTGTTAATGTAAAATAAATTATTCTAGAGAAATTAAGTGATGAATGGAAAATTTGACATTTAAACAAGTGACTCATGTTGTTTCAAATAACTGATTAACTGCCAAGGTGTTACAATTTTTATTAAGTAATTGAGTTTTTAGTGGAAGTGTTTTACATTTGTGAAGGCATGTAATAAAAACAACTTACCATAAACATGTAAATAATATCCTTACGTATTTATATGAAAAATAAGGAAAAAATTTGCAGTTGTTAAGTGTAATAAAACAAATTTCATTTGCATCTGTATTTTCTGTAAGGAAAAAGTAACAATTCGCAAGAATGAGTAGAGTATTATAAAATTTTGTTCATGCACAAAATTCAAGCATTTTACTGAAGAAGGCAGCTTACCAAAAATGTTAACTACAGTATCAGTAAGTATACCTAAGGTATATAAAATCTGTTGAAAATATTTATTCCTTACTCATTTTTATAATTTAGTTATAAATTTGTAAAAGTTCAAGTTTTTGTGTAAAAAATTATTGTGACAATTATTTTATGTAAAACGAGTCACGAATGTAGTGCCCACTATGTGTTGAGGTATTTTTTATTCTTCCACCAACAATGCAGTTTGACGTGTGACTCACACTGACGCATACTATATATGACTTCGCCTCATCTTCACGTGATGCCACGTCACCTTGAGCGAGGTTTGAACGCAGGACGACTTGCTACCAGAGCCCACCAGCATGCCCCTAAGCAAGGGGCACCCGAGGACATATTAGTCAAGGCCATCCACACCAGTATGTCAGACATCACGTGTATGTTAATCACCCTCCAGGTACAATAGAATCCAGCCAAGCAACCCAGCACTGACCCAAAGCTCGCGGGAGCAATGCGACCTGCATACGGGGAAAACTGCACTTCCAGTCTCCCCAAAGAGATTGCGGCCTTTACCGCTAAGGGAGGAGCTCCGGCCTGAAGGGAGCCGTAGGACCCGCAGCTGGCCGTCCATATAGGTAAGCGCACAGCCCCCGAAATGCCAGTTCATACTAAGCAACTCGTTCCACCACCTCGTGTGCTGGAGCGCTCTGCTTATACCGCCTTCCTCATGAAGGACCACCGCTACCCTCCAGACCTTCGGCCCAAAGAAATCTTCACCCCCTGTTACACTCACTGGCATTTTTGCAGTGAAGCCTAGGTCCCTTCTGGACAACAGTATAGAGTTAGTTATGGTCAGTAGTTATTATACCTACCTAGCAACATCTTCTCTTGTCTAGATTATACCCGGTTCCCCTTTACCTGGATTACCATAGTTTACTTCCGTTACAGTTCATTGATAGTTAGGAGTTAGTACAGGCCACCGTGTCTTTTCCCCTGGGGAATAAACACATTACTTAACCTAACCTCAGAGTACTTATTTCTAGGGTGACTGTGACTTCCATCCCAGTACACATCAACCTACTAAAGAAAAGCAGGAGACAGCGTCTTGAAAACATCTTTGCCCACATTAGTGTAGGACTGCGAGCTCCCTTAACGGGGTTCACATATGTCTCAAAACATACCTATTAGATGGGCGCCCATACAGTGGACCAGGTACCCAAAGGTACCTGCTGCATATGTACGGCAGAGCCACAACCACTAGTAACTTAATCCACACTGTGACTAGACACCCAGGTCAGTCAACTCATTCCATCCACCGTGTTGTTATTTTTGCTGGTTGGAATGAAAGGACTGATAATGGTGGCCTAACCCCTTCTGGATCACACACCACTAGGAGACTAAACATCCCGATCAGTCCACCGCTCCATCCACCGTGTTATTTTCGCAATTTGGAGCCATAGGACTGCGTCTGGGTGGACTAACCCTGACTTACACACATAGCTAGGGAATTCATCGCCTACTCTTCTTTAGGTGGCAAACAGTTGTACCTACCCATATGCCATTCACCCATAGGAATGGTGCGAAGTGGAGAGCTAAGAGGGCAGCTACTTCCTACAAACCTACCCAATTGAACTGCAACTCAGTGCCAACTGCCCTCTGTGCAGTCTATCTCTCTCCGGGAACGAGCTCAAGCCACCCGACAACTGGAGAGGCATCACCTCCCAGTCCCCCACGCTCCCTCTTTCAGCCACCCCACAAGACCACCGAGGAGCCACACCCGATCGTCATGAACATTCGTCTGGGACTCCCAGTGCCTCAGGACATTGCCAACCCGTGCTTCAGAATCATGAGGGCCATCAGCACACTATGGGCACCAACTATCTTCGCCAGCCGTAGAACCACCACCGTCCAAGGACCAGGCCTTAGTTCCAGCCAGCAGCAGCGACCGAGCCAAGAGCTACCTCTGGCCACTGCCCCTGCAGGTAAACCAGTGTCTGTGTCTACACCAGCAGTGTGGAGAACCACGAAACCCACACCTGACTTTGTATCATGCCACAAGGCCACGCGTTCCAGCCTTTACAACAGTCTGAGTCCAATCAGCAGCCAATGAGTAAGACGTCACCACAGTTAGTTAGTCCATGCCTCTGACCGGCACAACAGAACCTTGTGTGACAGTGACGTCAGTCAAACCGACTTCACTCGTCAAGTTTGTAAATTGTCAAAAAATTAAAAAAATTAGAAAACTTTTTACAGTAGTGTTTTAAGTCTTTTCAAATGCTGCAATAAATTTGAAATGTTATATTTCTGAAAGCACAATTTTGAAAATTCATGTTTTGAACTAAATATTATTGCTGCCTTTATGGTGTTAAAAGAAAGGATAAATTTGTCATGAATAACATGCAACTGCTGCTGCATTTTGCTTTAGAAGGCAGGAGTAGTTTTGTCAGCCAACAAAACATGAGCAAACGATTTGCACTCTTGAAATTTACAGTAGAGACTCAATCTTCCGTTTTTTATTTGACTGTCAAAAAATTACTTCACATCCAGAAATTCAGTAGATGAGGGTTTGAATGAGGGTTTGACATGCAAATCAATAAAATATGACTTCTAACATTATTAAACTTCATGTTGAGTAAAATGAGTGCTGTAAATTACCTGTGAATAAAGTTTAACTGATAAACACAATAAGAATTGGAATTTTTTAAAAAAGTATTACTGTATTAGTTTACTGGAAATAATACATTTGAAAACATTTCACCTCAACTCATTTATACAAATAAATATCAAAAAATATTGTATATAAATTATTGTAATCCGACACTGAATGCAAGCCATCCCAAACTTTATAATACTGTGAAAATAAAAATTATATGATAGTGAATTTTGAATGACCCGCGCGCACCACGCAGAGAGGTTATCTACCAGCCAGTGTGTTCACGGGCGAGACGGTGAAGGGGAAGTTCAGCAGTGGTAGGAGTGAAACAATCTACCCCTTCCCTTTACACCGGTTGGCACACCTAGGCAACTAGCTCCCTCCCCACCAGCCGTGTACTGAGGATAGCAAAGCTTACTTGATCCAAGCCACCTATCTTGCTGTGCTCTCATATTGCATTTTAAAATAGTGTGATTTTGAGGCAAAGAAGAATAAATAAGGTGATTAAAATTTTATTTCTTTGCGGTCTTCAATAAGTAATACTNGCCTAGGCAACTAGCTCCCTCCCCACCAGCCGTGTAAGGGGAGGAAATGAGTTCAGAATATTACTGAGGATAGCAAAGCTTACTTGATCCAAGCCACCTATCTTGCTGTGCTCTCATATTGCATTTAAAAAAAGTGTGATTTTGAGGCAAAGAAGAATAAATAAGGTGATTAAAATTTTATTTCTTTGCGGTCTTCAATAAGTAATACTTCAAAACCACGTCCTCTGTTTTTCCTGTACACTTACACCTGTTGCGAGTTTGGCTGCACTTTGGCTCGGTGCTTACGCATTATTTGGCAACAGGTGTCAAATAGGCCATTCCAGGATATCTGTTTATTCAGAAGACGTGTGTCTATTGAAATAAATTAATATAAATCCGCTTATCTATCTCAATAAGCTATTGAAAATGAACTTTACGCTTGGTAATACAAGTTGCTCGATGTTCAAACCATTTTTGGTGACAAGGGAAGGGCATATAATTTTATTCGGAAGATACTGCCTAGTGAATGAAGGAATGTAAGCCAAGGAAGAAAAGTGAGCGTCTAAAAGTGCCAGAGGGCGTATGAGCATACAATGTTGCCACATGGGTTGCTGGGTAACCGCTTCCCCTCATGTCAGGCGTATAAGGGGAGGGAGCACTTCAGACACTCGCCCGCCAAGTTACTGACACCATCAGCTGAACTAGATAAGAGTACAGCACAGCAGTGATAAATGTATTTCACACCCAGTTATTAGATGTTTGCACANATGTATTTCACACCCAGTTATTAGATGTTTGCACAATCAACCAGCTTGAAAATGATTGTTGCAGGAAACCTTGAGTGACGGGACCGAAAGATATTTTGATTGATGCAATATCTGATAAGCTATAAAAGCAGGTAGCTTTATCATTATTTTTATAGGAATATTGCCAGGATCACTGACAATTAACTGTAGATATGGTTTATCGGTACGTCGAGAGTCCACTATATTACCAGATATATGCTATCTGACCTACAATTTTTTTTAATGCCATTATAGTTTAACTGTTTTACACATCACATTTTGCAGGCTACTTTCTGAGGCAGTTTAATTGTAACCAAATTTAAGTGCTTAAATACATTGTTGACCCAAAATGAAGTGCAAACAAATGTGGTTAGAATGACATATTTAAATAACCATGCAGCCTGTGTTTGTAGCCCTTTAGTTTGCTGTGTAATGGTTGGGGTGCTGGAACACANACATATTTAAATAACCATGCAGCCTGTGTTTGTAGCCCTTTAGTTTGCTGTGTAATGGTTGGGGTGCTGGAACACATCATATGATCTATGGAGTTCTTAGTGTGTTCAGTCAGAAAACACGTGGGACGTCGTTTTACTGTGGTCTAACTTAAATGCACTCACTCTTGGCTTTACTCAGCTCGGTATATAGGGTCATATGGGTAGGTCGTCTGCAAGGTATGTAGGTATCAGTTTTAGCGAGATCCCTCCAGTCGGCTAATGTGTTGGCCAGTGCTGGCTTACCTGGTACAGGCCTTACGAGGGGTAGCTGGAGCTGATGTTCGGGGCCCCGTCCTAGGGCGACTTTACTGGTCCTCGAGCCAGCTGGTTCCTGGCGGTGGTAGCGGGCGTTGGCGGTCTGCAGACGGCGTCTACGGATGGCATCTACAATGCCCAGACCCATACAATATCAGGCATAGGCGGACGATTCCCAGGCATAGATGGACGACTCTCAGGCATAGGCAGACGATTGTAGGGTGCGGCTCTCTGCAGGTCTTCTGGGGTGGCTCAAATAGCTTACTGGGGGAGACTGTGGAGTTAGGCCCCTGAAGTCAAGGGGTGGTTTGTTCCTGTTCCTGAAGGGAGGAGTAGCTGACGGCTGACTGGGATGGATAGCTTGACAACGGTTTGGCTGTAGGAGCCAAAACATTCTCTTCTTATCCGCTCACTTTGTGCCCCTCTGTCGATGAAGGGCATAGGGTAGGTGCTACGGTCCAACTGCGAAAAAACATGAGCAGGAGANCACTTTGTGCCCCTCTGTCGATGAAGGGCATAGGGTAGGTGCTACGGTCCAACTGCGAAAAAACATGAGCAGGAGACAAAATTTCCTAACTAAGAGTATCCAGAGGCAATCAAGTCACACAGCGTCATTCCTATCACTCCAACCAGAAAATTACACGCAGTGGATGGAGTGGGTTAGCTGACTTGGTTGGCCGAAATGCTTCCTTGCAGAGTGTACCTAGTAGAGGTCTCTAACCGTAAGTATGCACCAAGTGTCTTTGCGCACTTGGTCCACAGTATAGGTGAACGACGAATCTGTGGTGGGTTTATGATGTACACGCTGCCCAGATAAGGAAAGCTCGCAGTCCTATTCTGGTATCAGAAATTGGGTATAAAGGTTCGGTCACCTGCCTCTCCCTTGAGAGATGGCGCTTACCAGGTTGAAGAGAGGTTTACAAGATACCCTAGAATTAGAACTCTGTGGTTACACTTGAATGGGTTTATTCTTGAGAGAGTAAACACAGTGACCCATACGAACTCCTAGGCTTCGTGGTTCTACAGTAACCGGCGGAAGTTACGTTAATAACAGATGAAGGGGACCTGTGGCAAATAAAGTTAGGACAGTTAGATTAGGTAGCATACCTATTCAATACCTGATCCTAAATTTGTNAGGGGACCTGTGGCAAATAAAGTTAGGACAGTTAGATTAGGTAGCATACCTATTCAATACCTGATCCTAAATTTGTAATCATTTATTTCAATCCATTGTCCTTTTCTTGATAATTATTAATATTGGTTATCGCTAATGAAAAACTTCACAAAACGTTACAATTTGGAAGAATTTCAGGTTACACATTGTTACTTGCAAACATTCCTTACAGAGCATCAGCAACTAGATTTTGGATTCTCTTGATGTGTTGCGCTTTANCACATTGTTACTTGCAAACATTCCTTACAGAGCATCAGCAACTAGATTTTGGATTCTCTTGATGTGTTGCGCTTTAAACTTTAATGAAGAAATTCTAACAACCTAACTGCCAATTTTTTCTCAATTGTCGCGGGTTTGTCAAAAGCCATGACAAGGCTTGAATATCTCGTTCTAGATGAAACTCAACATGTTCCGAAATTAGCAAAATTTATTTACGCCAAAGACTACAGCTAAATACACTAATTTGTACACAGTTAAAACCTTCTTTTTCCTGGGAAGTAAGGGTGTGTGATGCGAACGCAGTGGGCTGATGCCAACCATCAATCTCCTGAGCCAAAACTGTGCCTATTGTCTGGCTTGAAGCATCAGTCTGAAGTATAGATGGCTTGGTAAAATCTTTCATACGGAGAACAGGAGAATGGATGTCATTTTTTTGGTGTGTCAATTGCCATTTTGTTGCTCAACAACCCACTCAAATTGTACTGACTTCTTTCGTAATTTGTTGAGAGGTGCTGCCTTTCAGCTAAATTTGGGATGAATTTTCCATAAAATTGAATCATACCAATGAATTGCTACGCTTTTAGAATCTCGTTATGGCAGAAATTCCCTAATGGATTTAGACCTTTCGGGGTCACTGGAGATTCCACAAAACGAAATTGTATGTTCTAGTAAAGAAATTTCTTGAACTGAAAATTTAACTTTTGAAGGATTAACTCTAAGACCCGATTTTTCCAAACGGGAAAGTACTACTTTCACATGGCCCAAATGTTGTTCAAAACTATCAGAGCATATGGGGATGTCATCCAGATAGTTATAGGTAAATTTAAATTTCACATCATGAATAATCATATTNAACTATCAGAGCATATGGGGATGTCATCCAGATAGTTATAGGTAAATTTAAATTTCACATCATGAATAATCATATTTAAAAGCCTAGTAGTACCTGTGCCCAAGTCAAACAGAACATGAGTAAATTGGTATAAATTCCAAGATACACAAAAACTTGTAATTGGTTTGGAATTTTTCGAAGAGAGAATTTGGTGATGAGCACCGTTTAGATCAATGGTAGTAAAAAATATTGCTTTCCCGAACCAACTAAATGCAGAATGGAGATAGAGAAGAGGAACTGACTCAAGTTCAATATATTTGTTAACTTTTCGGTAGTCCACAACCATGCAATGAATCCCATCGGGTTTCAGAACTAAAAAAGGTGGGACTACCATATTGCGACGTGGATATTTCAGTAACTCCTTTATTTAACAAATCTTGTACCTTATTTCTTAAAATTTCCATTTGAGGTGGTTNGGAACTGACTCAAGTTCAATATATTTGTTAACTTTTCGGTAGTCCACAACCATGCAATGAATCCCATCGGGTTTCGGAACTAAAAAAGGCGGGACTACCATATTGTGACGTGGATATTTCAGTAACTCCTTTATTTAACAAATCTTGTACCTTATTTCTTAAAATTTCCATTTGAGGTGGTTNGACGTGGATATTTCAGTAACTCCTTTATTTAACAAATCTTGTACCTTATTTCTTAAAATTTCCATTTGAGGTGGTTCAATTCTATATGGATGACTCTTGACATATTCCTTGTTTATTAATTTTATCTGGTAATCTAGCAATTTAGTGAGCCCTAACTCTATGGTAATTACACTGAAGAACCCAAAAACTGGGACATCTGCCTAATATTANCTAGCAATTTAGTGAGCCCTAACTCTATGGTAATTACACTGAAGAACCCAAAAACTGGGACATCTGCCTAATATTATGTAGGGTCCCCGCGAGCACGCAGAAGTGCCGCAAGATGACGTGGCATGAACTCGACTAATGTCTGAAGGTATGCAGGAGGCATTTCACACCATGAATCCTGCAGGGCAGTCCACAAATCCATAGGAGTGCGAGGCGGTGGAGATCTCTTCTGAACAGCACGTTGCAAGGCATCCCAGATATGCTCAATAATGTTCATGTCTGGTGATTTAGGTGGCCAATGGAAGTGCCTAAAGTAAGAAGAGTGTTCCTGGAGACACTCTGTAGCAACTCTTGATGTGTGTCACATTGTCCTGCTGAAATTGTCCACTCCGTCGGAATGCACAATAGACATGAATGGGTGCAGGTGATCGGACAGGATGCTTACGTATATGTTACCTGTCAGTCGTATCTAGACGTATCAGGGGTCCCATTTCACGCCAACTGCACACGCCCCATACCATGACAGAGCCTCCACCAGCTTAAACAGTCCCCTGTTGACATGTAGGGTCCATGGATTCATGAGGATGTCTCCATACCCGTACACGTCCATCCGCCCGATACAATTGGAAACGAGACTCGTCAGACCAGGCATTGTGTTTCCAGTCATCAACAGTCCAGTGGCGGTGTTGGCGGGCCCTGGCAAGGCATAAAGCTTTGTGTCGTGCAGTCAACAACGGTACACGAGTAGGCCTTCGGCTCCGTAAGCCCATGTCAATGATGGTCAGTTGAATAGTTTGCACCCTGACACTTGTTGATGCCCCAGCATTGAAATCTGCGCCAATTTGAGAAAGGGTTGCACGTCTGTCATGTTAAATGATTCTGGTCATTCGTAATTTGTCCCATTCGTTCACAATCTTTTTCCAGCCGCAGCGATGTCAAAGATTTCATGTTTTACCGGATTCCCGTTATTCACGGTACACTCGTGAAATGTTCGTACGCGAAAATCCAAATTTTATCGATACCTCGGAGATGCTATGTCCCATCTCTCGTGCTTCGACTATAACATCACCTTCAAACTCGCTTAAATCTTGATAACCTGCCATTGTAGCATCAGTAACCGATCTAGCAACTTTGCCAGACGCTTGTTGTTTTATATAGGCGCTGCCGACCGTATCGCGTTACTCTGATTGGTTCCATACCTCTGTTATTTGCATATGCATGCCTATACCAGTTTTTTTGGCTCTCCAGTGTTCCTTGGGTAAATGTTTACATAAGTTCTCTATAGTTGAATGCTGATGTTTGAAATTATCAAGGAAATCCCCTAATTGATTAGACTCAGCTCTAATGTCAGAAGACACATTGTTTAATTTGTGAACCCACAAAAGAAACTTTCGTCTCAGGGGAGAATTTAAAATAAAATATGTTCAGCTTGAATGTCAATGATTAGAGTAGTGATGGCAATGGATTCTGCCTCTAAAATGAAATCTAAATCAAGTTGCTTGGAAACATTTATGCATTCAGGAAAAATGTCAAATTTTTAACTTGAAAGTAGGGCAACATGATAGGCAACATTTGATGTTCAGTTAACTCTCTATTCTAAGACCACTGGAATAGCGACCCTCTCAAAATTTACTTTAGGAGGTTCAACCAATTTGATTAACCCTAAATCCTTCAATTTATCAAAAAGATTAGCAGAAATAATGGTATGTGCAGTTCGTGAATCTGCAATACCTTTAACAATGGTCCCAAATTTACTTTGACATGACGGGTTGTTTTTGGAAGCCCATTAAATTAGGAAAATTCACCTGGCATACTCCAAACTTTATTTTCTTGCCATGGTCTTAAGGACCGAACAGATGCTGAAAGAATCTACAAAGATTGATGTTTTGAAAAGGGGATCACTGTATTGAGCATTGGCAACCTTGCCAGAATTGCTTGCAAGGGAAATCGCTCACTTGTTGTCCCTGCGGAAATTTTTTTTTCTCTTCATTTCTTACTTGAAGCATTGGTCAATCTTGTTACCAGTCTTTTTACAATACCTACATGAAGGTGAATTTTGTTTAAGGATGTCAAGGTAGTGGGATAATTGACATCCTTAAATTTTTTTTGTAGTTTTCTTCCTATCTTTAACTGCATTGATGTTGTAATCAGTCGGGAGATGGTTTTTTCTTCAGGTTACCGCGACTCGGTTCAAGTGACCCATAGTACTGCTGGCACTTTTGGTTGGCTTACTGAATGTTGTGAGAGTGGATGCAAGCCCTATCCAACTCTGCAAAAATGTTGGGTTTAACAGAAAATACTAAACAAGAGCACTCTTCGGTTGCTAAGCCTTCTAAGATAGTATTCACCTCTTCACTTTCAGGTAAATACAAGCATAATATAATGGCGGCTTCCTTAATACTATCAATGTACACAGAAAGAGCCTCCACTGGTTCTTGAAGACAATTAAACATCCTCAGTTGTAACTGAGCATGCAACCTTGATAGAATGAAAAAATCAAAAATTTCTGAATGGTAAGCATTAAAAGAATAACGTTGTGACATTGCTAAACTGGTCCATTCACTAAGCGGGCCTTGAGTAAAAGGGTAAATTACCTCATGCAGATGTGCCTCTGGCACTGTTCTGCTTTGCTGCAGTTTGACTATCTCTTTAAAAATAAATCTTAAAAAATGTTGAAATGTGCAACCCATCAGTTGCAGGAAAATAACACAGCATGTTTTAAGTGAATGTTTGATTTTCCCAAATACATTAAAATACATGGGTGTTGCTGAAGCTGACATATGTACCGGTGCACCGAAAACCATGTTAGGATGTGGAGGAGGTGAGCTATAAACACGTACACCAGTGTAAAGAAATGTTGGATGAAATGGTAGATGATGTAGGTGTGAGAATGGGAGCATTGCTAACTATGCTAACTGGGATGGATTGTGGAATAGATGTGAATGGAGCATTGGCATGACTAGTGAATTTGTGGGTCACAGAGGAAATGGAGGTGGTAGGAACATCGTTGATGCCAGTATTATCAACACTGGCGCAAACAGGTTCCACATTCAAGAGGGCATCAAAGAGAGTTTGGGCCTGGCCCACTATGCTCACTAAAGAGGTAAACTGAGCTTCAAACAGCTGCTTAGCAAATTTGGTCAATACATTTTGAGCATTTCTGTGAAGATGTGCTAACCTGTTCTTTAACCTAGGATATGAGGAAGAAGTGTAATCACTTAAATTGTCAAACTCCTGGAGCTAAATTATTTTACTAGTGCAAGCATGATACTCAACATTAACATAATTATTTTAGAGGTAATAAAGATTATTAGCCACATTAGAATTTAGAGCCGCTCTTAAACTTCTAAAGGAAGCGGCGGTATTTTCTTGTACCCAGACACCTCAAATAGTGCACTATAATTGAACTCATCCATAGAGCTCTGGCACAGTGCAAAATGTCATTGTGCCAGAACAAACAAACAAAAAAAAAAAATTACGAGAGATAGTAAATCTAACTTGCTTACAAACTAACCTCACACAATCACCCTCACACATGCCCAAATCACATCAACAAGGAGTGACCGAACATCCAGCAAGCATGCAAAAGCAAAAACTCAGATTTACATTTGCAACCAGGGACCAGAAGCAACACTTGGTGCTTGTCCACATTGCAACAAGAGGGCACATAAGCTGTGGATCTAGATTGCCGAGTTCTAGACTAGTTGATAAAAAAGAAAAGAAGAGTATGTGGCGTGTTCTAGTCTCAACCTAAAAAGTAATTGAATTTTTGCTATGTTCAGTTTAGTGATAGGAACTGACCTAACCGCAAAATTGCCATTGATAAACAAAACATGAATTCTTAAATGAAAAATGGGCTTAAAATGAAAACAAATGACCAGGTAAGTGAAATGAAAGAGAAAATCTTTTCAACAGAAAAATATAAATTACTCTGAAAATTGTACACACAAGAGAATCACCAGACATGGAAAATAAGTATTGCAAAAATGCTGAATAAAACAATTACATTGCTTTGATTTATTTAATTTTTGTTTGTTATATATTTAACATTAATAATTTACTTTTAGGTAACATTTCTTCTTAAGGTTACCAAAAAAGAAAGGGTAAGAGTTCAGATCACACAGACTATTTATTCATCATGCTAAAAGATCAAGCAGAAAGTAAAAAAAAAATGTGATTTTTTCCTGGAGAATCCTGGTGCAGCCGAGAGAAGACATCAAAGAGTGCCACTCCGAAAACGCCATCCCAAAAACCAGGCGCACAGCTTGGCTCACATCAGAGTGCCGGTAACCAATGCCACATGGAGTCCCCAACTTGAACCGCTACACAAAGTTAAATAAAAAAAAAGTTAAACGTTAACTTGCTAAAGAAAATATTACCACAATAGCGTGGAATAATAAATAGCCAAGGCGAAACACTTACTCAAAATGGTGGTTAAACTATTTCAAATTGCGATGAAAGATGATACTGCTAACAAAAAGCCAACACAAAAAAATATTGCAACAAACGAGGAAGAAGAACACAGAAGCAAAATATATGTATATTGCAGCTCACTCTGGACTTGTTCCTTTCGCACTGCCATTCAATATTTATCGTAGTATATACCTTATATCACAAATAGGCTTTAAAATTACATTTGTAAACTGATTAACTAATACATATTTACATGCAACAAAACATTTGATTGTAAAAAATAAACTTTGGTTGGACAAACTAGGTATAGTTTCATAATAGTTTTGACGGGAAAAATATAAATTGGTCAAGACTATAGGGCATGTTGCTGCAACCAAACTCAAAAATACCCAAAATTATTCTTGAAATGTAATAATGAAAATTTTCAAATTAAAGAACACAAATTAGTGCCAAAAACTATGACACAATAAGCGTGCGTGTGCATGTGTGTGTGTGCGTGCGTGTGTGTGAGATAATTTTATTGTTTATTTTATGTTATGTTTGATTAATTATTTATTACTGAATAGGTTTTGGGAAATTTGCAGATCTTAAATGTTTCAGAATATGTGTAGTGTGTAGAGAGCATATTTTTTCAATGGATATCCACCTTTAAAAGATGATCGGATAGTTATCGTAGCTCTGCNTCTTCACCCTCTTCTCTTATTCGCCGTTTTTGTGCTCATACCCATTTGCAACTGAAGTAGATCTCGCTGGCCAAGCTTTTGTTACAAATTTATTTTGAAAGAATTTTGTTAGGAAATATAATATAATTGTATTGATTCCCATAGATGATTTATATTACGGGAGTAATTAATGATTTATTTCCACTAATCATACATCATTTACAATTAAAAGTACTCCATTACCATTTATTAATATTTTTTAATTTTTGTTCTAAATTTAATTCTCAATTTTGCAAAAAAAAATTGAGCTAGATAACAACTTGAATTAAAAACTACTTTTTTACTGAACTTAAATTTGAATAACTATTACA
>NQII01000782.1:424714-455144 GCA_002778355.1 Clitarchus hookeri
GGGGGGGGCTGGCTGTTCCATGGGGTTAACTGAATTCCATTGGGGGTCGATATAACTCCAGAGGGGCTGCAGACCAGCATGACTTCCACATTGTCTGTGTCCATGATGTATGTTATGATGGCCTGTTCTTATCTTCCAATTTCCCCACTGCCACCTTTTTCTCCCATCTTTCCTCCCCCCTCAGCTATATCTATCCATCTATCTGGCATGCATACATGCATGAGCATACTCAGTATTATGGTGCAGCACCACACATTTTGACGTGTAAAATATTTTTACGTTAAGGTTAATCACTACTCTATAAAATAAATGTTAAGAGTATTTGTTGCTTATAATACACAGATTTTTGTTAAATATGTGTACATTTGTTATTATTTTCCATAAAACTTAACCAGTTATATAGTACATTGTGTTCTATACGCTTAAACAGTAATGCTTACAAATCTCAATTGAACACATTTTGAGAATTATAATCTCCGAAATTAAAGTGTGCCAAAAAGAAGCATCGGATGTCTCGAATCCGCTGTGTACAGGCGTGCAGTCTTATGGTTGCACACAGCGAGCAGGGATTTCATGCATTCACCTTATTTTATGACATAATACTAATAAAGTCTAAGATATGCTCTGCATTCTTACACAACATTAAATTTCTCCAGATGAATTTAAATACACAAATATTAACCTTAAAGCATAGTTTTGTATTTCTCAGTATTAAAAAATACACACTATACAAAAATATAAAAGTACCCATCTTTCTATTTGTGTGTAGCGTGTTTCTAAGAAGCTATTTGTGGATAGTGTTCCCGAAATCTGCGTGCCTATTAATGTTGTAGATAGACAGGCCTCCAAAATGCCAACCATGTGGTAATTTCCTATTTGTTGTTAAATGTGTCGTCATTTCCTATTTGTTGTTATATGTGTTGTCATTGACTGTTTGTTGTTAAATTACTCATTTATGTATGTATATCGCCAAACTTGGCTGCTACATGCACAAGTAAGTATGACATTTATATTTTGTGAGTTTTAACAGTAGCTGTTGGAAATATGCTGTCTGTTCGAAATCTTACACGTTTGCTTTTAGTGACACATGCCTGTTAATTTAATTTAAATTAGTTTAGGTTGCATGAAAAGGTATGCTTGTAGCTATGTTCTTTAGAGTAGTTGTCCTGCATTGCTTATGCCTTGGCTGATTTACATCTAAATTAAACTATTTTGTTATATTGTTAAAAAAATTGTTGAAAGTACTTATAAAATGCATATCATTTATACACACTACATTGAGAAACAACAAGGTATGAGTGTGAAAAAGGTCAGTATCAAATGTTCCTATAAATGTTTTGTGGGTTATCCCAGTACCATTGAGAACTTCATTCCTGTTTGATGAAGCTGGGATCAGCTACTAAACAAGTGTAGCTGTTTGCACAGGATTGTTGTTTGACAGAGAAATACTTTTGTTATATTTATTTGGATTTTCGTTCAAATCTCCTTGCAAATTCTATTTTTTATGTCTATAGCTCACATAATTTGTTTTTGTGAATTACTTTCTATATTACTGCTAGGAACTTTTTATTAAAAGTTCCATTTTGACTGTAATCAAATCTTAAAATGTTGTGTATCTGCATGTTTTCAGGTCACTTTGTATTAGTATGTTTTGCTATTTTATGTATACAGGATGATTCATGAGGAGTTACCGCCACTCGCAGGGTTTATTCCTTACATCATTTGGAGCAAAATATGTTGTATAAATGTGGGTCGTATTCCCAATATTTACAAAGTAATTGGACATTCAGCATACCCACCCTACAAAGGAAAGCCATTTTCAACACAGTTTCAGCACCAATGTGTGGTGGGGTGTCCTACACGATCAGCTGATCCCCGGGACGCTTGACCGGTGTGGTGTATCTGCAATTTTTGCAAAAATTGCTGCTGTTACTTGAGGATATTCTGTCAGCAGTGAGAAGTCATATGATCTTCCAGCATGATGGTGCACCTCTTCACTTCCACCGTGCTGTGGTTAAACACTTAAATGTGCATTTCCTTGAGACATGGATAGGGTGAGGTGGTTTTCACCCTTGGTCTTCTTGTTCGCCAGATCTATCACCACTAGATTATTGTGTATGGGGATGGTTGAATGATATTGTTTACCAAAGGACTGCACAAACATGTGAGGAACTGCTTGTGCGTATGATGTATGCCGCTACAGAAATTAAAGACAGCTGTGTACAGCTACGTATAGCAACACGTGTGGTTCATAAGCCTGCTGCCAAGTGTATGGAAGTAGATGGAAACATTTGTGAACATCTGTTGTAAGCTTGTTGGGCGCAGTTGTGATCCTCAACTGTAAACAGTACGGTCTGATAATACATCATTGTATTTACTGCTGAAAGGGTTATTATTTTATTCACCATTTTTCAAATGTTTTGAACTACTCTGTACATGTTGGAAATAGGACCCACATTTAAATGACATATTTTGCTGCAAATGATGTAAGGAATAGGTCCTGTGAGTGGCAGTAATGCCTCATGAATCATCCTGTATATAAGCTTGGGTTTAACAGTACTATATTTACATACAAAAGGAAATTGGTTCACAAACATGTTTCATTTGTGCTGCGTATTTTTTAAGTTGTCACCTATAAAATCCATTTTTCAAGTGTGATGTGTGTGATTATAACAGGCATGCAAATTACAATTGCAACAGAAGATAAAAATTTGTAAAACCTAGTTTTGGAAATACAGAATAAAATCTTAATGATGGCACAATTTCCTATTAAATGTATAAAACATCTGACAGTTCTATAGAATGGTTTTCTCTGTTCTCGTGGAGGGGTGAAGCAGGAAGTTGTGATTTGTGTTGCACAGCGTGATGAAACAGCCACTGTATCGAAGCTGATAGACCCTGTGGAGCGGGACAGAGTGTCTGTTTCTGGACCCAGCAGCCCAATGCATGTCTTCACGCAGCATCCCCTAGCAGGGATTCCTCCACCCACGGTGAGAGAACATATGCATGAAAAAAAAATGTCATTTGGTGAAGTTAAAATAAAATCACAAGTGTAAATGTAATTACAAACAAATGCAATATTTTTACTGCTTTATAATAATGCTTTTGTGTGAGTAATCGGCTTCATTACATTCTAAGTTTCCACTTCTTTTGTGCCCTCTTTGGTACTCAAAATGGGCCAATTAAAGAGTTAGTATTGTAATGATATTACTGTATGTGTGTACTTGTTACAAATGCCTTCAATGTGAGACAAAAGTGTCGACGTTTCATTCATTCCTGACAAGTTTCATTAATTGATTTCAGTACATATGAGGAGATATATCAGGGAAGTGTCAGATGTTTCTCACCTTTCCAACAAACATTGGTCAAGCACTTAACCTGTGTGGTCTTTTAGCTGTTGGCAGTCACTGTCAACTCCCATTTTGTATTGTTACAAGATGCCAGAGAGGTGTATCAGTTGATGAGAGATGGAAGTCTTGATAAAAATATAAGAACTAAATTTGATTTTTAATTTATTTGCACAGTTACAACATTAAAATATCTGTCTTCAATATTACCCTTGTTATTCTCAGCGAGTGCAATATTTAATGTCAATCTTAATTCTAAATAAAGTCCTTATGAATGTCTCTAAATTGGTTTGTCACAGTCACTTAATTCACAATCATTATTTACACAGTCAATCTTGTGTATTGCCTCATTCCAAATGTCTCTCACTCGTGCATCCAGTTCAATAATCCCAGGTGTCAGTCTCTGTCTGCACTGTACCGATGCTCGCAGCCTCGTAGACTTCTCTCCAGCTGATTCCTTTCGTCGCCACTTGATGTTCTCTCTGCTGGCTCATCATCTTCGCACACCTGTCGCTTAATGTTGCACAGTCGTCCAAACTCTCAATAACAGTCAGCTCAGGGGCTTGTTGCAGCTTAAATCATTTTGGTAGCCCTATCTGGAAGTTTCCCTGTATCCCGAGTCTCGCTGAGAGTGGTTAGGGCATTTAATCAGAATATTTTTTCCATATAACTGCAGAAATTCAATCCACTGGAGGTCAGGAGCACAGAAGTTGCAATATGCTTATCGTGGTGGCACGCAGCAATATGCATGGTGGAGGGTCTTTGAAAATCACTGCGCACTCTCAGGTTATTTGCACGACCTTTACACACACCTTCGGTGCACATGCTCTTAGTGTGAAGGGATGGGAGGGCTATTTTATCTGGAGTTTCCCTTTGGTGAGCAGCATAAGGAAAGGTGGTTCTGGTTTTACTAGTTATCATTATTCTGTTAACCTTAGACAAATATAATATGTGTAGGAGTTGCAGGGATGTAACTCGATAATTCTTTACAGTTTATTAATGAATATATTATTTTTGTGTATGGTGTGTGTGCACGCACTTGTATGTGCACCTTGTTTGCCCACTATAAGGGACAGCTGCAAGCACATAGCACATGCTGAATAAGACCCAGGAGAGTTAGACTGGACAGTACATGTCTCCACATGTTAGGTGGATATAGCACCCATGAAAAGGGTGTAGGAACAATTTAATAGATACTGGCGGAGTGGCTTAACTTTGATTCTGAGTAAGTGGACTGCTACTGTTATGTGGTCACACTCGCAACGTAATATAGTCATGATCTCGTGTTCATTACATACCTGTTAGCAATCTCAGCAGTGTTGGTCTGGAAAAGGTTGAGAAATTCAGTTGGTGGTGCACGGAATCTGTGAAAAAAAATTGTGTGATAGAGAGGTGNGGGGGGGGGGGGGGAATGAGTGGTTGGAAGGGGAGATATATGGAGAAATTGAGACGATTGGGGAGGGAGAGAACCATGTAGCTTAGCCCGAGTCTTACTGGGTCACATACATGGAAATTATACAAATAGAGAATCTCTGATAATGACAAGTCTACATAAGGCAGGCTGTATGGGAAGAGAGACTGACCCTAAATGTTGAGAGGTGCTAAAGTGAACTGAACTGAACTCATTACCTAAACCTTATACACACATACGTGTGCATACACTCGCTTACTCACTTCCCAATTTTCCGATGGGTTAACTCTGACAGACCATGTTAGTGTGACGATAGAGGAGCAAAGGCAGTTAAAGGCTGTTTATGATTAATTGAGCACTTTTTAAACCAACCTTAGGAAAATGTCACAGTCCCTATCAGCATATATTTTAACGGTTACGCTGACTGGCAAGCACCCAGTGAAGTTGGTAACTACATCTTAATGTTGAATCAAAAGTGTCTGATTTACATTTGTGAGTACTGAAATTATTTCTTTTGATGTTTGCTTTTTAATGCATGTAAGTGTATGAATGAGCGAATTTGCAAAACATTTAACATTGCTAATGATTTCCCATTTTATGTGACTGACATGCAAATAAAGTGATCAGACCCGTGACATTGTTAATTTTACGTTTTGTGAAAGAATAAACAGTGTACATACAATTTGATTTTAAGCAGGGCTTTCAAAAGTTCTCAATTTACTGTGAATACCCTGTTACTGAAAGGCTTGTCAGACCATCAGCACGCCCATCTTTGACAAACCCCTTGTCTCCTGTTAAGAATTTACAAGGTTATTGCTAATATTACCCATTACAACTTTGTCCCTGCCAGTTCCACTTCCACCCTGCAACAGGAAGAGCTGCACCAAGAGATCAACCCAGAGAGAAACTACATCTGTTTGTCACAGAACAGTGTTTTGAAGTAAGAGATGAGGGTGAATGTATTCACAAATGTAAAACCATACCTCTGTAGAGAAGACCTTTTTTAGAAGAAGAGAAAATGTGAGACGCATGGGTGAACAGAACTCGCCTTAACTGCCATAACCACCTTGCTTCTTATAAACAGTGACACACTGCTTTCTCCCCACCAGAAGAAATTAACGTTATTTTTCCATGACACTTAGTTCAATTACTATGAGCCACTCTTTCTCCTCCTACCTCATGTGTTTCAAGGAGCTTTCTTCAGGTGCAGCCATTATGGTCAACCCTCTGCTGGTTTTTCTTTGCTGTTCATGTCATCAGCCATGGCCATTTCCTTTTTGGAGTGTTTTTTCCCATTCATTATAACTCTTTTTGACATTTCTTGTACTCTGCACATCTCTTCAAAGTTTTTTCTGGATGCGGCTATAGATCTCCTCAGGATGTCTCACCATTCCGTCTCCAACTACTGCCAGTTATTTTTCTGCATTCTATTTATGATGTAATGTTCGTAATGCTGGTTGTGTATGAATTTCACTTTTGGTGTTTAGTTAAAATAATTGGTACACTAACAGTAAGCATCCAGTGGTGGTGCACGGGGCCAGGCAGTTGTGCTCTAGCACTAACCAAATTTTCATTAATTTTTACTTATATTTTATTTAGTCAAAGTTTTAAGTATTATTGACTTAAAATGATGCAATATTTTTAACAGTGCAATATTACTTGGTTAGAGCTCAATTTTGTTACCAGAGATAATTATTTGCAGGTTTTAAGCTTTGCGCGCATTACCTCGGTGATTTACTGCGTCTGTGCACGCCTGCTGCTATTCCACCCAGTCTGTCACGCTGGCCGGAGCCGCAGAGAAACACGGGAATCTCGCCCTTATATATGTTTCTTCCCTGCTCCCTCAGTTTCTGCATTTGGGCAGGAAACTCAACAACCTTGCATGCTCACTTTGCCCAGACATAAAATGTTCAAACTAAACTTGTCCAAAAACTATCCATTTAAATATTTTCAAAATTTTACTGGGAAATTTCTGATATTTTATAACCATGATGCAATCATATTTTCTTTGCAAAAAATATTTTTATTTAAAAAAAATTGTAAAACTTGTTTTTTTATGGATGGGTGGTATGCACGAGAATTGAAGTGGAAAAACTAAAGTTTATAGCCCTCTTAAAGCATTACGGCTTGCGATTTATTTGTTATGGTGTATTGAACTTTCAAAAATATTTCAGCCATTTAGGAGAGCAGCAATTACGAACTCTCTGCTTTCATTTTTTTTCCAATACTCTTCTATAATCTTGTATCCGCATGCAGTTAAAAGAATGTTGCTAATTATTAGTTACTATAGCATACATTAATAATAAACCCAAGAATCACAAGTAAGAGAGAGTAAACATATTTTGTTATGGCATTTTACAAATTACTTTTGATTTCAAATCACACTTGCCTCGCCAAGTCAAATTCACAATTCACACTGTAGAAAATTAGAGTAAGTAATAGTTTGCCATAATTGTTGTCATTTTACAATCATTCATACTATACATGCATTTAATTCATGTGTATATAAAATATAGTTAACAGAGATGCCTTCTAGATTTTAAACATTTTAATCCTTCACATTAGTCCATATTATTATTGCTGAATATGAAGCCTATACAGTTCATTGGTTGTGAGAAATAAACAAGTGTTGTGAAATATGTTCAGAGATCTCAACTTAGGTTCTGGAATTAAATAAATGTCTATAATTAGTNATTTAAGTTATGCTGCTACTACACTTTGTAAATAAGTAAATGAAAAGTAGATTATATGAAATGTTGAACCATTAAGTTTACTTGTAGTGTAATAGTGTACAGTTAATAACTCTAAAAGTTATTGGGGCCGCAGTGGCTGAGCAGTTGGCCTGCTTGTCTCCCGCCAAGGTGAACCAGGTTCAATCCCTGGCCGGTTCACCGGATTTTTGCATGTGGGAATTGTGCCGGACGATGCTGCTGATCGGCGGGGTTTTCTGGGGGATCTCCCTTTTCCCCTGCCCTTTCATTCCGGCGCTGCTCCATACTCACCTTAATCACACTAACTGGCTCTCTCTGTTAAGAGCCATCCAAATCTTTTCACTCACTCTAAAAACTATTTGCTTAATTCAAATAAAATACAATATACAAATCCATAGAACTGCATAACTGCCAGCGAATTAATTATTCATTGCTCATTGTTGCTAGGTGTATTGAGAAAAGACCGAAAAATAATTGTCAAGATTACAAAAGAAAACAAATTTCTATAGCTCTTAGCATTATTTATGCTGTAATTCAGATTAGCATTTAAAATTCACTTATTTCTATTGCATGTCAAATAGTGAACCTTGATTATCCTGCATATTGTTACATGTTTAAAAGAAAATGGTGTAAATGCATTTGTTTTAATTGTAATAATTTAGTAGGGCTAGTAGCTTAACACAAAAATCCAGCTTTGTAAGAGATAATTATTAACACCTATTAACTTAGACTCAAGAAACATCTGAACATCATAACCATGTGTGAAAAAAATATAAATTGAATGAATTTCAATTTTTAAATACAAGAAAATTGTGATGTTTAAATTTTAAAGCATAAGCTGTCCACATTTTATGTACAGTATAAATGCTCAAACTATGCAAGTTTTAAATTGTTAGATAAAAATAACTTTTGTCCTGAATGTGAGGAGACAAAACATAAACTTTCATTGCCTACCTAACGAAGTGAGGTAATTTTTTCGGGAACAAAAGGATATACAGCAAAATTAACAGAAAATTTTTGAAAAAGTGATAATTTGTAAATTGCAGGTAATTAAAGTATTATAACTTCTGTTACTAATATTTGGATGTGTGTGCTGCCCTTAGATGATTTCAAATGTGTGGCGTGAGTTATGATAATTTTAAATTCCGCTATATCTTCTGTGTAAATGAGTTTTGAATTTGGTGGCAGAGTATTAAAAATTGCTCTTTTGGATGCTGACACCTACATAATATCCCAAACACGTTTTCCAACTTCTCATTAACCTAGTCAAATTGTAAAATTACACACACATCGTAACTTGGTACTAGCAAAAATGTTTTGTGTGTTACTATTTTTTTCCCCCAGGAGAATAACTTGGAATAGTGGTAAAATCATGGAATGAAACCAGTCATGAGATAGATATTCAATAGAAAAATACTTTTTTTTTTTCTATGTAAAATTATTTGACATACCGAATTTTAAGATATATTTAAGACTTATAGGTGTAGTTTTACTAAGAAGGCAAACATTTCTTACGAAATAGCTTATGCATAGATGGCCACATTGTGTCCACTAAAACTCATATTTTCGGAATATGAGATTTCTATTCGCCCACATGCTGGAAATAAATATGGTTGGAAAGGGGCTAGGGAGGGAGGTTGATGCTGACTACATCCATAGCACTGGGTTTATTTAAACTGCCGGCTGCTACTGTAAGCAACACATTCCATTCGTAACCCCCACCCCTTGGAATCTGGCTCAACATTAACATTGGAACTGATCACATCCAAAATTCTTAACAAAAGCTTGATTTGTCTACCACATCTGCTAGTACGCTTTGCCAGGTATGGAAATAAATGCAAAGATGATGCATCAGTCATGTNCGCCCACATGCTGGAAATAAATATGGTTGGAAAGGGGCTAGGGAGGGAGGTTGATGCTGACTACATCCATAGCACGGGGTTTATTTAAACTGCCGGCTGCTACTGTAAGCAACACATTCCATTCGTAACCCCCACCCCTTGGAATCTGGCTCAACATTAACATTGGAACTGATCACATCCAAAATTCTTAACAAAAGTTTGATTTGTCTACCACATCTGCTAGTACGCTTTGCCAGGTATGGAAATAAATGCAAAGATGATGCATCAGTCATGTNTTGATTTGTCTACCACATCTGCTAGTACGCTTTGCCAGGTATGGAAATAAATGCAAAGATGATGCATCAGTCATGTAGAATTCACCATCTTCCTGTTCCCTCTTTTTTGTCAAGGCATGATGTCTTTGATGATTGCCAGGCTGTTTTTCCATATCTCATGTGGCAGGCTTTTTGCAATCACAAATCCCACAATGATCAGGTTTTGCCTCATTCTGTGGTTAGCTGCTGGCTGGGCAGGTATGTGGAAGTTGTATTTTAGGTCTTCCCAGGCCTGCAGCAAACTGAAACAGACAGCAATTAAAAGCACTTTTCCACAGTTGCAGCTTATATGTATAAAAGTCTTCATGTTCTGATTTGGCTCAACTCTTCTCTCAATCGCCAACTCTATATGTAAACTTATAGTTCAGTTTTATTTTTGACAAAGTGGAAATGTTATGGTCATACTGTTTGATTCAAAATCAGTTACAGTGGTTTTACCGTCAACAGATTATAATTTGTAAGCAGAGCGTTTAACCACGTCACCATTGTTATTACCTGTTAATTTCACAATATTTGACATCCTTCATGTTAAATTTAAGATGATTTCTTGTCATATACAGTACCACGTAAAAACATTAAAAAAATACATTCGTCAAATATAGGGTTAGCCGAAAAAGTTAAGCAGAATTAAAGATGTAGTTTTATTAGTTGGCTCAGTACAAAAATATAATTATGGGATTCCCTCAAAAGTTCTGCTGCTGCATACATTTCTTTGATCTCATTTGCCCACCATTAGTTGTTTGAGTGTTTGTTTGTTTTTTTGTTGCAGGTGCGTAAAGTGTCCAGATTTATTATCAGCAGTGTAAGTGACCAGAGTTCTCTACCAGGGAGCCCTGCTCCAGAGCCAGACGATGCTAAATGTGCATCCATGTTCACAGCCTTCAAGAGTGCACTGTCATCAAAAATTGATGGTGCTTTGGAAATGGCTTCGAAGCTTCTGAATGAAATGAAAGATCATACTGAGTCCAGTAACAAGGAGGAGGAAAGTGCACCAGTTCATCTGGAAACTACTAAAACAGAGAAGACTGCTGGTGATATCGGTGCAAGTGAAAAAGTTCAAACTGTAAATACATTGACAACAGCTGCAGAAAAGTTGGTAGAACAGGTGCAGATCACTACTTCAGAATCTTTTAAGATAACAACGATGACCAGTTCAAGGTTTTCTGTTATTCCTGTCTCTGCAGAAGTAACATCAGTGGATGCAGAAATATGCGAGGAAAGAAAGCTAGAGAAAAAGGGAATTACCAGCATAGTTGGAGAGATGGTCACTATGGCAGAGTCAAAAGAAGTTACGAAATGCACTGAGATAAAAACGGAGGAAATTAATATGTCAGAAAGTAATGATGTAAAAACTGATGAAATCAGTATGTTGAAAACTAGTGAGATTAAAACTGAAGAAATTAGTCAATTGAAAACTGATAATCTGAAGGAGGTGGGGGACCCTGAACTAGACGTGGGTAAAGAAGCAAACTTGCTAGTGGATAATATTGGTATTGTATCTCATGTAACACAGGACCCTACTGAAAAAACCCTAGCACCATCTGAAGAGACCTCATCCGTAGTTGTTGATAGTACTGCTACAGCATCTCCACCAGATGGACAAACTATGAATGGGACATCATCATCATCTAATGAAGTGACAATTTCAGAAGTTACTTGCAGTGACTCGGACAAGACAACATGCAAAGAAGTGGATGCAAATGAGGAAACAGTCACAGAAACTGATGACCAGAGTGAAGACCTACCGCACATGCCAGAAATATTGGACCAGGTGACTATTAGTGATATATGCGGTACAGAAGATTCCCTCAGTCAGTTGACAACTAGCGACATGGAGCTGCCGGGGGATGAGGATGGTGATGCTGAGGTGGGATTCCTCTTGTCGGAAATGGGGGGTGGAACCACCCCTGTCCTGGATGGAACTCCAGAGAGCACTGTGGTGGCTGGCAGTGGTGAACAAGCAGAGCTGTCTGATCAGGCCCACCCTAGGCTGTCGCAGCAGAGCTCCTTGGAGAAGGCAGCAGCAGAAGCAGGGTATGTCTCATTTCTGGCATTATTAATATAAGAGTTTTGTGGACAGTACTCAAACATACTACCTCTTGTTACAATAGTATTTTTTAGTGATTGATCAATTCTTGTATTTTATTGATTCATGTTCCAAACCATATTCCATCAAAGTATGATTACTTATTTCATTGTCAGTTATTTCATAATTTTAAAATTTAAATTGCATTCAGAGTAGTTGAAAATATATTAAGTAAAGCAAATTTTGTTTATGCAATAATAAAAAATAGGGATGCCAAAATTGATACCTTGATACCCTCGATTATTACAGGAATTGAGAATCGAACGGTTAATTTTTATAAATCCGTGTCCACCTTCACATGAATTTTTGAGGTTATGTTGCACAGTTACAGGTCTTTGGTTTTCCACCTAGTCTGAACCTGTGCCGAACTTGTGCTGATTGACAGGAATTAACGTATACTTTTCCCGGTCCCAGCAAAATTCCTTTTTAATTAAAGCCGAAAATGTTTGCTTCTATCAATTTTCCAATTTTTTTTTTTTTTTTTTTATTATCAGTCTGTAAAATTATTTATTCCAGTCACTAAAAATTGCATTCAATGATGGTTTGACTGTGAAAGAATTAAGATAATATTCATATCTTCAATACCAACGACACTACACAATCTATTAGGGAACCATACCTAATCTGTTAACAAGCCTAGCTACAAATTTTCAAACATACCTTTTAAGTGGCCTGTATTTTCGTGAGCTCTTAAACTATTAAACCCTATTAAGTTTTCATCGGTTATAAAGGTTTTTCCTTTAATTTTCCAATTACATGCTTGCTTATCACTGCACCGACCCACGGACAACGAAGATGGTGTGTTGTAAATGAAACACGGCACAATAAGTATCATATTATATGAGATCGCCACAAAAGTATGGTCTACAGATCCACACTTAACAAATGTATGATAAAACTGAATTAGTTTTCAACGTACTCTCACTCTGCCATCTGCTTTTTACCATTTTATCACATAGCCATGGAAAACTAAACTCGTTACGCACTGTAACCAGGAATTTTTCTAATGTGGTATTTGACATCATAAATTACACACCACGTAGGAACGCCTACATATTTAAGTAACCGTTAAACTGCATATATGTGAGCTGGAAACTGGTTTACTTACAGACTGGTGCAAAATGTGTGGGACAGCATCAGATTTTGTACTTCGGCAGCCTAGTTAGTAATGTGTGGACTGCAGTGTGTAAACAGTAGGCAGCAGTGGTGCCATATTTTCATGAATGTGATTCGCCGCGTAACGTTTTCACACCAAACAAATACTTTTGTGTGGAATTTTTTCTTTAAACTAGATAAAAATGTTAATATAAATAATAAAAAATTATCGACATAACAACACTGGAAAAGATTGTTCAGCCAATGTAAAAATGTCACGCATCTGGCATCTTTTGGTAGTGCCACCCAAAATCCCTTCTGGACAACAGTATTGAGATGGTAAGGGACAGTTAGTATCATAGCTACCTAGCTGCATCTGCTCTGGTTCAGTTTAGACCCAGGTCCTCTTCACCTGGTTAACGTAGTTTACTTCCATTCAGTTCCTGGTTAGTTAGGAGATAGTTTGGGCCGCCATGTTTATTCCTCGCGGATTAAATACTTTTCTAACAAACCTCCAAGTACTGATTCTAGAGTGAGTGTGTTTATACCCCTGTAGAAGTCTGCCCACCAGGGGAAAGCATGAGACCATGTCTTTTACAACCCATTTCCGAACCTAGAGTAGGACTGCGAGCTCCCTGAACTGGGCGCATGTATGTTGCATACGCACCCATTAGACCGCCACCCATACTGTGCACCTGGTGTGCAGTATGGTATAGCCACAATCACTAGTGACACAATCCACAAGGCAGCTAGTCAACCATCCCAGCCGACTCTCTATTCACCATGCTGAACTGTCGCCGGAAGGAGTGATAGACTGGTCCTGGAGGTCTGCCCACCTTTGGATCTACACCCAACGTCATTGTCGGACATCCAGGGTAAACCCACCTCTCTAATCACCACGCTGAACTTTCGCCAGTTGGAGTAATCGAGTAAGACTCTGATTGGCTCTCTCTGCTTGGTTACACACCTAGCCAGGGATCATCATCGCCTGCTCTCCTATTGTGAGGCTGACTTTAGTACCTTCCTGTATGCCTTACACCCAAAGGAGTGATACAAAGTGGCAAGCTAGGAAGGCAGCTACTGCCTCCAAATTCAACGGGATCTGTAACCCAGCCCCAATTGCACTTTGCAGCATAACCCCCCAGTAATGAGCTCAAGCCACCCACCAGTTGGGAGGCCTCACCTCCCAGCTCCCTACCCCTCCTTATTTCAGCCCCCAATCAAGACCGATGGCCGACAGCACCCGGTCGTCACTGACTTCCATCAAGGACGCCATGTGCCGCTAGGGATCACGAATCCCTGATTCCAGAGTAGCCAGACCATTAGCCCTCAGCGGGCACCCTTCAGAACCGCCAGCCACAGTGGCACCTCCACCCAAGGGCTAAACACCAGCTCCGGCTGACAGCAGCCGCACCAGCAGCAGAACAAGGAGCTACCCCAGGCCACATCAGTCAACGAGCTAGCGGAGAGGGCACTGGAAACAGAGCAAAATTACAAGGCACAGGCTCTGCTGGACAAGCCGCGTGCCAGTAATAGCCAAGAGACCAATAAGCAGCCCGAGCGATGGGGAAATCCTCCAACACCCCCTCCCCACATCACGATGCTCCCTAAGTTCTGATTCTGTCCAGAACACCACTTTAACCGAGACTGTCCTGAAGCATGCAGGCCAGGGGCGGGCGGGAGAAGGGAGAACAACCTGGGTGCCTGACCCCCCACAGAGACAAGCGGAGGGTAAAGGACCCAACCAGGCAGGAAACGCCGCCGCCAAGATGCGAAGCAGGCTACCACCACCGGGAACCATGGGCATGTCCTCCTCCAGAGACTAGATGAGGGAAGCGAACCATCCGAAGCCCCCCACAGAGGTGGAAATCAATGGACAGAGGACCCTCGCCCTATTGGATTCCACGGCTATGAGCAACTTCATAAGAAGTGGCATGCTCACCCATGCCCAAAGAGCCTCACTTCGCCCTCAAACTCACTTCATACGCATGGCCCAGCACGACCAGACCCTTAAGGTCAAAGGCCAAACCACGCTGACAGTTGGGGTGTACCATCACTTAAACCCAGCCAAATTCGTGGTCTCGCCCGACATTATGGAATTAGTAATCCTGTGGCAACCATGGCTACATCAACAACAGTGCGTGATGGACCACTACCAATAGCGTATCTATATCGGAGACAAGCACCAGGTGACCGTCAATTAGGAGCACAACCCTGACGTGGTAATCCCACTTCCGATTTCTCTCGAAGATATAAACCACCAGCTAGCGGAACCAGAATTCGCCCAACTTAGGCAAATCCTGGACAAACATGCTGGAGCCTTCGGCCAAAGAGAATTGCTACGCCAGACGCTTAGCATCTAACATGAGATTTGGCCCACCATTGACATACCGGTATATAACCAACCATGCAGTGTGTGCCCAGAGGCGGTACCTTATTATGACCCAAGTTCAGGTAATGGAGAACGGTATTGTAGAACCGTTCAATTCTCCTTACAATTTATGTGTGGTATTAGTCTCAAAAAAGAACGGGCAGCTAAGATTTTGCATGAATTACAAAGATCTGAACTATGTGATGCATCCCATCGCACCGGCAGTCAGGGTACCGGCAGATCGCTTTACACCCCAACAGCCGGAAATACACTGCGTTTACCACTCTAGAGGGCAAAACCCTACAATTCAGAGTAATGCCGTTCCGACTCAAGTTTGCCCCCATCACCTTCCAGAGGTTCATGTCCGCCAAAGTTCTTACCGGTTTTGTAGGTTAGGTTTGTTTCGCCTACTTGGACGACATAATTGTTTATTTGACGTCATGGGAGGAGCACTGCGGACACCTCCAGCGATTACTAGAGAGACTCGAGTTGCAAGGCCTAACCTGCAAGTTTTTCAAAAGTCATTTTGGAAAGACTGCTATCAACTACCTAGGGCATATAGTCACACCCGAGGGAAACTACCCCCAAGCAGCATCAATACGAGCCATCAAGGAGGCCGAGGAACCCATCAACAAGAAGCAATTGCGTTGTTTCTTAGGTTACGTGCCAGACATCACCCGACAGATGGCGCTTCTCAACCCCCTCTTAGAGAAGGAAACACGTTGGCGGTGGGGAGAAGAACACCACAACGCCTTCCTAACCCTGAAGCAGAGCTTTCAGAATATCCAGCAACTTCATAAGGAGATAGCTCTTTCATACTACAGACGGACGTCTGCCAGAACGGGCTGACAGCAGTCCTGTACCAGGAGAACTCCATCGGGCAGCCTCAAGTCATTGCATACGCCAGCACCCAACTGAATGCTACCGAACAAAAGTACCGTTACCGCTTCGAGGGCAGGCACTTCATACTGCGCACCAACAGTAAAACCCTCCAATGGCTGCGTGTGTCAAAGAATGCCAAAGCTAAATTAGGACGATGCTGCATGACATATGGGACGGGGTAAGCCGCGATCTGTGATAGTATGTCAATAACTGCGAAGCCTGCTGTCATGGCAAAGTCTATCCCATATCCCAACCCACAGCTAAACCCCGTAGACCACACACAGCCTTGACCCACTTGGCCGCTGACCTGGCGTAACCAAGGAGCACCAAAGGAAACTGGTACCTGTTAGTGGTAACAGATCAGTTTTCCCGTTGGGTGGAAGCGTTTCCCCTTCCCACTCAGGAAACACAAAATATCATCCGGAAGTTCGAGACGGAGCTATTTCCTCGTTGGGGCAACCTGCAAGCCACGTTGACGGATAATAATAACACGCAATTTACCAGTCACAAATGGCAGACCACATGCAAACACATGGCGTGTGGAGACGTAAACGACCTTCCTCCATGTCACCTGAAGGCCAACCCCACTGAGCGGAGGAATCAAGAACTGAAGAAAAGCCTCCGTCTCAGTGTGGGGCAGGACCACCGCCATTGGGACAAACACCTACCAACTATCCTCTTCACCCTCAGGAGGAGGACAAACGAAGCATTGAACACCAGTCCCAGCCCCAGCCAGCTCATTCTAGGACGAACCCTCCTTTGCCCAGGTGACTGGCAGTGGTAACAAGCTCCCACGGAGATGATACAACCTGAGGACGTCCGACTGGCCGTCTTAGCCCGAACCACAAGGGCACGCGATACCCCGACCCAGTACTACCATCAACAGGTAGTACTGGCAAACCAGCACAGAAGTGAGAAGCTTCAAGATGGGCAAATCTGTACTTCTCCTCAGTCACCCATATTTAGTAAGGCCCAAGGTCAATTCAGCGTGGGCCTGGCTGATGAGTTTGAAGGACCCTATACCATAGTGGGATGCCAGGGGACGGATTTGCAAGGTAACCTGAGGGCAGATGCCCCCTTGCCCCACTGTAACTCTAGACAGTGAGGCTGAAGTATCAGAACCAGAGGCTGATGAAGAGGATGGAAGGGAGTACAGTCCCTGGCCTCTGACGCCTACCCATATTGAACCACCTGCCTTCCAAGAGCCAGTACTGTGAGTGGACGCCGACCGAAAGAGCGTCCATCCCACCCGATCGTCCCCCAGTGCCTGGTGGCTCCGAGCTGGCCACTGCCAGGGACGAGAACCCAGAGCCTAACAGCCAGCCCACCAGAGATATGCCCTCCTGCACCTGCCAAGGCAACTCTCAGCTGGGAAGATACCGTGAGTCACCATGGCGGCCCACTTCCAAATTCACGTGGCCATACCCTCAGTACACTGCCCTGAGGAAGCGAGGCCGCTTGAGCAAATCCGGGACTCCAACCATGGACATGCGTTAGTTATTCAGAAGTCAACATGGTCTATGATATGCTGACACTGAGATAGCATTGATCTGCAAATACCAGTTTTTGCAAGCCTGCAAATTATAACAATTTCAATAATAAAATTAATATGTCTTTCTTTGAATGACATCTTACACTGTTTTTAAACTATTCGGTGGCCTTAAGTGATTTCAAAATTTCCTTGGGTAAGTATAAATAAAATAAAAAATTTTTGTCCATTTATTTAAAGCCAATGATGATAAGACAAAATTATGCATATCCATACAGCACACTCATCTCACGCCACAGCAGTTTCGCGTGAATCTAATAATCCTAGGAATGTACCCAATTAACTCGGTAAATAAAAACTATACCAGTATAATTTATGTTATGTAGACCAGGGCCCTCAAAAATATGGAGCTCGTAACAAATGCCAGTTTTGTTATGATGTTAATCTAGCGTAGCAATGAGGACAAATATCCACTTAGGCCTACTCCTCTTTATTGGTCTACTGCATCTGTAGGATTTTAATTAGGGTTATGTGAATGTGACATTTTAGTAACGAAACAAAATCAAAAGAAATGTTATGAACTTTCGTGAAACTGAAACCAAAATGGGTCTTGCCTACATTTAAATTTGTGTTTTATGTAGTTATTTCACATACAAAATAATGAAAATAAACAAGATGATTCACAGGCAAATATTTTCTTCGTGGGTACACTAAATGAACATTCATTTAACTCCCAAAAATTAATTGAAATTGAGAATTTTCATTTTGTTACAACTTTCTGTAACCAAATTTCTTACCAAAACGAAAATGAAAGTTGTAATTTTTCATTTTCGTTTCAGTATACTGAGTATTTGCACAATCCTAATTTTAATGTTTTCAAAGTAGCAAGTATGAGTACCACATTTCAAAGATTGTGGCACATTAAAGTATTATGAATTTGCTAGTAAAAATAATTGTTTTGTATTACTTTGAGAAAATCTCTTGGACCAAGTACTATTTGCTTCGCTTCAGAAATACATTTACAGTCTCGGTGATTCAATGTTCTTGGAGTGCTTATGTATGTGTTAGAAAAAAATCAATCTGAAGTGAAATCTGTTTGTAAAAATTTTGTCATAACAGCTATGCTTAAAACCATGCTGTGTATTGTAGTGAATGTTAGCAGCTAGACTAGACTGCTCACCTCCCATCAAGGCAGCCCGGGAATAATCCCCGGACACCTCCCGGAATTGTACAAGTGGAAATTGTGCTACACAATGCTGCTGGTCGGCAGGTTTTATCGGGAATCTCCCGTTTTCCCAGATAATCCAATAATAAATTTTAAACAATAGGAAATTTATGAAAACAAAACCTGTCAATATGTCATGTACCCAAACATTGCTCGTCACAGTGTATGTAATGTGTGTCGCTCTACCACTCATTTTCATAATTAAATTTACATGAGCGGCACTCTGTGCTATTTGGCATGATACAGTGCTATAATTTACACCAAATTTAATACTTTACATTTACAAACTATAAAAGGGTAATCCTTATCCTGCTTAACACGAGAAAAATAAGAGTACAGGCAGTCCTCTACTTTCAGACATAATGTGTTCCTAATTTTGTGTATGAAAATTTAATGTATGAAAGTAGAACCCTTATATTAATGTAATAAATGAGTTTCTGTTCCTAGATGGAAAAAAAACTTAACTGAACAAAAAAAATATTCAAAACAATATATTTACACACTAAAAAATAATATTATGCATAAAAGATATTTAAAAGTGTTTAAATATATAGCCAACCGTTAAAACAATTGAAAAGACACATTTTACACACACATACAGATTCAGCTCTCTTTGGAATAGTACGTAGTCTGTTTAACAATCACTGGGACCTGGTGTAGATGACTTATCAGCTTTACAGAAAAAGTTATTTAGTGACAGCTCAACTCCACCCTTCTTCTTTTTCTTTTCATACAATTATATGTAGCATATTGTAGCTGCTTCAACAGCTTGAAGAACTCAAGAACTTCTCTCTTCATCTGGATAATTTTCTTCTATGTGATAATTAAAAAGTTTAAAAAAAAATTTAAAGCATCAACCCCCCCCCCGCCNTGTTTTAGACAGCCATAATTTTGAGCAGCTGTGGATGCTAGGGAATTTGCCTCTTGAAGAGCAAGTATATCTTTTCATTTGTCAATGGCTCTGAATGTAAGGCCATCAGATCATCATCATCTTCATAAGTAACCTCCAGATCCAGCTGATGCATAACTTTAACAATTTGTTCTGTTGCACTTTCTGGGGTCTCCTCAAAACCTTTGAAATTTGGCACCAGGTAAGGACACAACTTATTCCAGCAACCACTCATTGTAGATGGCTTTATTTCTTTTCAAGAGAGAGATATATTAGTGACAGCATTAAGGACATTGTGGTTTTTCCAGAATTCTATTAGAATGGGTCTTCCATCACCATCTGTTGCCTTGACAGCTTTGTCGATTATTCTCCTCATGTAATATCTTTTGAAAGTTGAAATCACGGTCTGATCCATTGGCTGGATTAAACTTGTGGTGTTTGGAGTCGAGGATATGACCTTTATCTCTGGACATAAATCTTGCAATGCTTGTGGGTGTCCAGGTGCATTATCCAACAGTAACAGTGCCTTGAATGCCAAATTCTTTTGCTTACAATATTCTTTCACTTCAGGAACAAAATGATGTACAAACCAGTCCTTAAATAATGCTGAAGGGAACCAAGTTTTTGAGTTCTATTTCCATATGACTGGCAGTGTTTCTTTGGAGTTTCCTTTCAAAGCCCTGGGATTCTCAGAGTGGTACACTAACAGAGGTTTTAATTTAACAATCACCTGCAGCATTTCCACCAAGTATAAGTGTCAGTCTGTCTAGATGCCTTATGTCCAGGTGCAACAGCCTCTTCTTTTGCCAGGTAAGTTATTGAAGGCATTATTTTTTCCATAATACGCTTGTGTCATCAACATTAGAAATTTGGTGAGAGGAGTAATTTCCCTTGTCAACAATGTTCTCAAAAGTGTTAATAAAATTTTTGGCAGCTTCTTTATCTGCTCTGGCAGATTCCCCTGTAAATTTTATGTTGTGCAGGTCTGTCCTTGACTTATATTGTCAAACCAGCCTTTGCTCGCTTTAAACTCTGGAGCATTAGCAGCTGACTCACCAAGCTTTTTCCAATCTTCATACAAACTGAGAGCTTTGCCTTGAATTATTGCAAGGCTGTTGGGGATATTTTTCTGGTGTTGATCATCTAACCACACTTTTAAAGACAGTTCAATCTCTTCCATCGCTGCACCCCGCCATTTTGAAATTATCTTAGAAGAATGATTTCCTGAATTTATAACATAGTTCCTTACGTTGTCTTTACTTTTTTACAATGGAACACACAGTGGAGAGGCTCAGGTTGAAAAACAGTCCTACAGCTGCAAATAATTTGCCACTTTCAGATTGCGCGATAATTTCTAATTTCATTTGTACACTATTTACAGCATGTTTTCTTTGTTTCTTACACACCGAGTATTCATTACTTTCGTTTTTATGTTTCTTATTCATTGCGTAGTGAAATAATTACATATGTGCACCAATAGATTAACAACAACAAAGAATTGGTTATGAAATTAACCTCAAAGGAAATTAAACACCATAATAAAAACGTAAGTTCTAAACAGGAACATCATTAATACGTAGAATCGCCATAGCACACACATCAGACTACATATATCGACACCAGAGGTCTCTATGTAGTATAAGTTGACTTTGCCGCAGTATTATCTGCGAAGACAAAACCTACAGGATACAAACAATCCATATATCTTTGATGTTTACGTCTGTCGTGATGGAGGCATGCATGTGATATGTTTTTTGGTTGTGTAGGAAAGTACGAAGCAAACATGCAAATGTTGAATTTATGGTGTATGAAGCCAATGTACGAAAGTGGGAATTGTAAGAGAGTCGAATGTTCGAAATTAGAGGACTGCCTGTATATGTAGTTTGAAGCACAATCGATACACATACTACACTCAAACCCTGTTGGTACGGCACCCGTTTCATACCGACATCTCGTTCGCAAAGACAGATTTTTTAGAACCTTGAAGAATAGAAAAAATTTGGTCAAAAAATTAAAAAAAAAAAAAAAATCTGTGAAAATTTATTGAAACACATTTGAAAGCTGCAACATTAAAAAATAACATGTGATGTATGGGCTCCACCCTCGCATAATGCATCTCATAGTGAAAATTTAAAATAAAAAAATGGCAGAAATTCATTAAAATTTACAGTCGGTAGCGCACAGCGCATGAGCAAGTTCATTAACCTGACAGCTGTTCTACGGTGCCGTCTCTGCTCGTGCAGTTCTCTTTCCCGCGCTCGATTTGTCTGCTGAGATACACATACACATGCGCAGCACAGCACATTCCATACCACACCCTGTGGCAGCAGAACCAGCCAATGTCGACACTGATGGGCACGGCAGGCGGTAAGAAAACAGAACTCCTTTTAACTTTTTTTTCCCCTTGGCTTGCCAGTTTAGTGTTCAACCCATCTTGGTCCCGAGAGAAGTTTGCTTGTTACTTAAGTTTTTGACTGTCTATTGTTGTAATAAGTCAGCTTTGGGGCTTTTCTTCGCCAACTACAATTTGGATTTATATTTTTGACACATTTTTTAAATTAATTTTGCTACAGTTGTTGACCTTAGCTACTTTCTGGCATATTTCTTTGGATTGTGATTCTAACATTAATGGAAGCAAGAGGCAGGCCATTAACACAGGAGATCGATGCAGCCATGCATTCGCAATATTTTGTTAATGACTTCTCCCTCCTTTCCATATTACATTTAAAGGAAAATGCTTGATTTGTTAATGCCACTGCCATGTTTTAAAAAGTTAGCAGAGAAACTGTCTACAGTTCACAAGTGTTTCCAAGCAATATATTCCCTCGTTTTACTTGTCATATGCAGAAAATTTGTGATGCTACTTCCCTGTGTTTACCAAAGTTAAAGAAAAGAAAAAGTGCACTCTTCTATATGCATTGTATTTTCCCATGGCAATACAACTTACTTTATCACCTAACTTTATTAATGCCAAACTATTAAGACAAAGACAAAAATTTATAATGGTAAGTGGTAATGTCTTGTGTTTGATTTATTGTTTACATGTTTTAATGTTTGAACTGCTATTGTGTTGTTAGTAGGCCTACTATATACCCATTAGTCACTTTTTTTTTTACAGAGGAATATTGTTCTAAACCAATTGGAGTGTATCACATTTTATTCACAACACATTTAACAATTAAAATAACTTTACTTTTAATACGTGGAGTTTTTATTTTTCTGTTATAATATTATTACATAAAACTTTCATTTGCTACAGACGTGACGAAATTGTAAGAGCATTGGTTTTTCTTATGAAACATTTTTTGCATCTACTAGAGAGAAAGTGTGTGTGTATGTGTGTGTGTGTGTATATATGTATGTGTCTATATATATATATATACACATATACACACAGAGAGAGAGAGAGAGAGAGAGAGAGAGAGAGAGAGAGAGAGAGCAAGCAAGCGAGCAAAAGAGTTTTGTAGAGAAAATGTCTACGTGTTAAATTATTATTATTTTATTAACTTAAAACATGTCATTTCCTTGCAGGAAATGTAAACACGGGCCATATAGCTGCTCCTGCTAAGCATATGTGCGGCAATGCGGTCTGCTTTTTCGTTAATGTCAGCTTGCTGAATTGTCTTTTCTGCATAACTGGGGTACCATTTTGCACAATACATCACAGTTTTAAATTAATTTAATTTAATTAATGAAAATAATATTAAATTTATAATTTCCTCCTTGCAAATGTAAAACACAGGCTGTATCGCCGCTGTATGCACGACGTTGCTGTCTACTTTTTCGTTAATTTTAACTTGCTCAGTTGTCGTTTCTGAAAATTATACGTTTTTATAGATATGAAATAAAAATTTGTCAGTTAAGGTAATGTGTTCAAAGTAAAATGAAGTGCCTCAAAACATATTTAAAATCTAGGGTTTTGAATTATTACACGGGAATTTAGTTTTGACAGGAGACCAAAACTAAACTTTGAAAAGAAAAGGCAAGTGGTACTTCTAGTGATCTTCGAATGAATAGTCCAATGGGGGTGAATGACTAGATGGAAATTTTTGGACATTCATCGCAATTGCGAATGTCCAAAAATCTTCATCTAGGTACTTCTAGTGATTGGTGACCCCTCATCACCCTGCCTACAAAGCAGTCAAGTTAAGCAACTAATAAAACCACTACTAGGAGAGGTAGAGAAGAAAAACCTCCTGTTGCACAAGCATGCCTGCTGGCTTGGTCAACACTAAATGGAAGACATTGTGCAGGCACAAAGGGGAGAGAAGTATTGAAAGGAGCAATTAAAGGAGGGAGCCTGATACAAAGAACATCAGAACAGGGAGAAAAGGCGGAAGGTTGAAACAAACCGCAAAAACAGTTTGTGACAAAATATTGCACCAAATACAAAGTGCTGTAAATCATAAGTGTGAACGTTTGCGAAAGATGTCTTGTCTAGTTCAAGTATAACTTCTATAGATTTGTTCAAGGAATCCTGTAAAATAAAAACATATACTTGCATACCTTAGATCTTGTAATATAAATGTTTGAAGTAAGATTCCAATAGTTGCCGTATGTAAAGTGGTTCACTATACAACAGATTCATTTATAATGAGGCAAATTGTGTACCCTGACCTGGAAAAATTAAAGAATAAGTAAAAATATTTTTAGCTCGAATGCAGCCACACTATCCATACATGCAGCATTTCACTTCTTTGGATACTAAGTGAGCAGTTAAGCTCTCTCTGTATTGGCAGAGATGTGCAGTTGTTAGCCATAGTTCATGCTAAAGATCCCAAATGAGACAGAAGCACTTGCACTGTATTTTTGCAGTTTTCCTACATGGCCTCTCCCATTCCCCCTGTCAGAAAGATTGTTGAAACATTCTTGTCTCGTGCTTATTTCCCATCTAAGGTTGCATTGTAGGTCCCTCTTCCTGTTCAGGGAATGAAAGTCTGACAGTTAAAACCATGGAAGGGGAACCACATTTTTTCTCTGTCACTGATATCACTGTCGCTCAGCAGGTTGAGAGGCATTAAAATTGAAATCTATGTTACTAATATATAAATGAAATTATTGTAATGACCTGCTTTTGTAAGTAACGTAGGCTATGAGAATTTAAGCAAATAATTTACTCTTTTCTGGACTTTCAACATTTGTTTTTGTGTATGGGTAAAATTTGTATATATTATTTATATTGGCATTTGGAAATTAAAAGCGTTTAGTAAGGTTTAAAAAAATGTATAAAATAGGATTTCTATTAAATTTGCAAAATGTTACAACTTTTATTTGCTAATAATAGCAGTAGGACGTAACACATCAGCTATATTCATTAGGAGCTGAATACATTTCATTCTCAACAGGTGATCTGAAAGGCATTTAAGAGTATACTTAAATGCACAAATTTTTTGGGATTTTTTATTGAGGTGGTTTAACAAACACATACTGCATGGCACCAAACTCATTAATATTGGGGTCATGGTGCTTTCGTGGTTAGACTACTCTCCTCTCACCAAGGCGAACTGGGTTCGATTCCCAATGAGAGTTCCCCNATTTTCGCATTTAGGAATTGTGCCAGATGACACTGCTGGTAGACTGATTTTCTCATGGATCGCCTGTTTCCACCATACTTGCATTCTGGCGTTACTCCATACTGACCTTGCTTCACCCTCACCGGCTCTCAAGAACTCTATGTTAAGAGCTGCCAAAATCTCTCCTCTCTCCACTCATATTAATATTGTCAGAAAAAAACACTTATAGCTAACTAATTTTCCTTGCACTGCAAGTTCTTGCACAGTGATAAAAGTAAATGATGTGCATTGTGCAGTTTTACAAAATTATGTAAATCTCGAATAGGAACTAAAAGAAAAATTTGCATCGCTGAAGGTGGAGAAAGTACAAAAGAAATCCTTTTAAAGACTATTCAATAGGTAAAATTTTTTTCTAAATATTTAAGAGAATTTATGTATTTGTGACATATTGACGATAATTAAATAAAAATACCCATCTGTGTTAAAATATGATAAATATTATTTTTCAAATGTGAACATTTCTACTTAAAATCTTGATTCATGCAAATTTCAAAAAAAAAAAAATTAACACAAAAATTGTGGTTTCAGTTAAAATATTACTCTAAGTCCTAGGAGTGGCATTTTGCGATTCCTTTGAAATCTGCCACTTTGTTCACCTGCCATAAGACTATTTTGGCTTCAAATTCAACCACAAAAGTGAAAATTAAGTATGAGCGAACTGCTCAACAAATTTCCAAGAAATCGAACTCATAACATTTTATAGGAACAGATTTATTTGGTACACTGCTATCCATTAAAGTGGCAACACCAAGGATGCACTTTAAGGATTCCGTATTGGGGGAATGTGCAGAGCAGGGTAGGACAATGACATGATTAGTTGTTAAGCCAAGGGGCGCAGTACATGCCTTAGTGACGATGCTGATAAGTGGTATATAAATGGAGGTCAGGGAGCCACTAATAGGTAGTGGCATTGTGTTTCCCTGCTGTTTGTTGCACAGGTGGAGTGAGTATGGAGTATGCTACATCAAAGAACATTAAAGTCATATAAACAGGTTTCTGCATTAAACTGTGAGAGAATTGTGGTCTATCGGGATTTTGGATTATCCTACCGCAAAAAATGGTTCTCACGTTGGAAGATATACAATCAGTGACATGAATATGGGATTAGTGGGTTGAGGAGGGATGGGCTGAGCGATGTGAAGGAAGCTAATGACCCCGTTACAGAGAGCACGATTACAGACATCATGTGCACATGGCACAGATCTCTTACACATTTAAAACGTGTGGTCTATGGTGGGACGATGACTGGCCTGCCACAGGACACCCGTGGCCACAACGGATGAACTTTGGGCATGCACCAAAGCAGCATGGTTGGTGATACCCCAGACAGACATCCAAAGTCTCTTCCTCTCAATGGAGCTTCACGTAGCAGCGGTTATTGCAGCTTGTGATGGGGCCACACAGTACTGATTCCCCCATATTCTGTACTTCATACTGACCTGCAAGAGTAATCATTTCCTTTTTGTGATGGGTATTCTGTTCAATGAAACTAATTGTGATAGCTTACGTTCTTTTTGTGTTGCAATTTTGAATTGCCGGCTGTGTATGTTCCAATTTGTGATGCTGTTTTACTTTGTGTTTAATTTTATTTATATTACCAGTTTATTTTTTCAGATTATTTTGTGATCTCTCATCATATTTTAGATATTTAAAAAACTACGAGGTTATTTTATTACTTTGTCGTCTGTTTAGCGTGGAAGTCTTGGGTTCTAGTGCGCGTGAAATTACGTAAAGATGGGGCAGCAGAAGAATGCAACGGCAGGAGAAGAGGAATTTCCTGGGGAAACCCATTGGCCAACAGTAAAATTTGTCATGTTTCCCACAAGCAAAAATCCGAGTGAACCTTCTGAGAATAGAACCTGGTTTGCCTTGGTGGGAGGCGAGTAGTCTAACTACTATACCACTACAGCCCTTCTTTCATCGTATATGATCTATTAATTACAATCGATAGAAAAAATAACTTGTGGATGTTGCACGCTAGATTGAGTTTATTTTCTTTCAGTGTGGGGCCACAAACCATCGCAGACTTGCAAAGCAAACTGAAGAAATTGACTTCTCAACCATCTGACATGATATTGTGTGGCACGCCGCCTTCCCATCCTGCCACTCCGCACATTCAGCAGAGCTACGATACATACATGGAGACCTTGCAGCGCAAGCTTGCATCCATCTCAATGACCAGTGGACAGCCTTTGGTGAGTGACTGACTCTCATGCTTCAAAAAGATATCACACAGACCTGCCTTGTGTAAATTTGAGATAAGATGCTATTGAAATGATCTGTCCACATAGATAAGCTTACACATTACATAATGCTATTCATCCCTAAAAATACAGTTTAGGCAAGTGAAGGCTGTTCACGGTAAAGTGAGCACTTTTGAAATCAAACCTTTCAAAATTGTCACTGCCGCTACCTGCATATATTTTAACGAACCCACACTTTAGTGGCATACATTTAGTAAAGTTGGAAACGACGGAGTGAAAGTAGTTCCAGGTCTTACCATTGAATTAAAAGTGTTTAGTTTAACATTTATTAATATTAAAGTGATATATTTTACTTTCTGTTTATTTTTGGTATATAAGTGATAGAAAGAACTATAAAGTTTGTGAAAAACTTTTCTTATAATTCCACAGTTTTATTTGCTGAGGTATGAATAAAATTCTGAGTCCCACAGCAATGCTAAATTTACGTTAAGGTGGAAGACTACACAATTTGCATACAAGTAGATTTTGAGCAGGGTTTTCAGAAATGCTCATTTTAATGTGACCAGCCTATAGGTAGGTGGCTAAGTTTATGAAATAATTTATATGAATAACATATTTTGGATATCCTTTACATTTAAATAAATATGTTGAATTTTGAAAAGAAAATAAAGTTTGTATCTTAGCTATGAAACATCAGCAATAATATCTGTCCTGGAAAAATTTAATGTTTTTAACTTTCATAATAAGTTGTATTGGCAGTTCTGTCATTTACAATAATCCTAAGAAAATTAATTTTCTATCTTGAAAATATGGAAATTTTTCTAAATTTTTAAGTATATGGTCAAACTTTGACACGCCACGAGCGAATTCATTCATTCATTAAGCCTCGTCACAGCTGCGGCCCCCTCCTAAGAATAGCAGTTAACGCCGTACACATCTAAGCACGCCTTCAAGCCCAGGGTTGACTTGCCCAGCAGTTGCCGCCTGCTGTGCTGCAACCTGCCTTGCATCACGTCGCCACTCTCTACCCCTCCAGCCTTCGGCCATGAGAGAGGTACTCGCCGCCAGCTTTGGCCACTTTCGACCATCACCGCCACTGCTTTCTCTACATCTCTTATCTCTGCGTTTTCTCTCTAACCACACCCCGCAACCCAGCGCTGGCTCTTTGCGCCGCGTATAAATAGGACTCTCAGTCCTTAGTTTGAGGCTTTCTCGAGTCAGTCATCCGCAGAACATCATTCTGCCCGAGCGCTCACCGAGAGGCTATCTCGTGCCAGTTCAATAGCACGCCGTTACTCTGCCCAAGCAACCACCGACATCGCGTCTACCTTCTCAGAACGTTACTCTGCTCATCGTTTCTGTACTTACTTGGTTGAGCGGAGCGCGTGTTGTTGGGCTTCTCATGCCCCTCATCACAGTTTTTCTGGTACCAAGCGTTCAAGGGAACTCGAGGCCGTCCTTCGTCCATGTGGCGTTGTGGCGTGTGCTCGAGTTGCATATACCGCCGCGTGATCTGATCCAAGGACACTGCCAGGCGGGGAGTTTGACTGGGGCGGTACATCTGTCAAATGATAACGCAGGTGTCCTAAGGCCAGCTCAGCGAGGACAGAAACCTCGCGTGGAGCAAAAGGGCAAAAGCTGGCTTGATCCCGACACTCAGTATGTGTAGGGACTGCGAAAGCACGGCCTATCAATCCTTTTGGCTTGAGGAGTTTTCAGCAAGAGGTGTCAGAAAAGTTACCACAGGGATAACTGGTTTGTGGTGGCCAAGCGTTCACAGCGACGTCGCATTTTGATCCTTCGATGTCAGCTCTTCCTATCATTGCAAAGCAGAATTCGCCAAGCGTTGGATTGTTTACCCACCAACAGGGAACGTGAGCTGGGTTTAGACCGTCGTGAGACAGGTTAGTTTTACCCGTCATCACTACCATTTGCAGCACTGTCAAGAGTCTGACTGCAAGATGCAGTTTCGCTGCCTGCCAGCACGCCGAAGCCTACCACGCTTCCAGCTACCTTGTAGCTCACTCGCAGTTGACTACAGTTAGAGTGNATAAATAGAGCTTGCAGTCCTCAGTTCAAGGCTGTCTTGCATCAGTCTAGTGGCAGAATGGCATGTTGCCAGATGCCCAAGAGTCAACCGACTTCAAGTCGTCACTGCCATTCGCGGTACTGTCGAGAGTCGTACTCGCATGATACTGCCTCGATGCCTGCCAGCACGCCGAAGCCTGCCGCGCTTCCAGCTACCTCTCTTAGCTCACCCGCAGTTGATTCGAGTTAGAGTACCGCTGACTTTGGGTCCCCCTCCCTTTTTTTTTCACCTCGAGCTGCAGCGTCTTCTGAGACTAGGTCAGTACCAGTTGGCAACCTTAGATAGGGCTCTCAGGCCCTAGTCAGGGTACAGGCTGGTTTGAGTGTGTTTAATGAGCAATCAATAAACAGACTTAAATATGACTTGGTTGAGTTATCTCTTCCAGCTCTCCGTTCTTTTTTCACCTTGCTCCTGCTATCTCCTGTTTCGACATCAATCCTAGTAATACTCTTTCAGGGATAGTCACAAGCCGGAACCTCGTTTCCTACCTCGCCTTTTGGGAACTGTCTCGAAGTGGAGCTTGGGAAGCCAATCTTTCTGGGCTACACCATAGCAGTTTCCACACTGGACTATCGCCCCTACAGTTCGTGCCTGGATCCACAAGCGACGTCTTGCTCGCCAGGTTACTTTCTGGAAACGATTGGCCCAACCCCGACAAGGAGCCCCGTTTCTACATGATGCTTGGGTCCACCAGCGACGTCCTGCTCGCCAAGTAGCCACTAGAGGGACGCCCCTAAACCTGATACTGTAACCCTCAATTTGGTACTTGGGTCTGCCAGTGACGTCCCGCTCGCCAAGCCACTATACTGAAGGCCAGTAGTCCAGGCTACCTACCCCACCCAAGGCCACCACCTTACTCTCCATCAGGCCGTGGCCACCCAC
>NQII01000782.1:455259-479544 GCA_002778355.1 Clitarchus hookeri
CCTTTTATTCCTAACCATAAAGCTGGGCAGGGTAAAGTGGCCAAGCAGGGGCTAGCCCTAGCTGGAGTCCTGAAGAATAGTGGTTCAGGTGACAACCAAGTATATACCTGGAAGGAGCGCCCTCCAGCCGCCAGACCCACTAAAGGTGCGCATCAAGACGTTTTCTTTCTTAGCGCCCAACGTGGGGCCATTGAAGAAATACTGGCAATCAGCCACCTTTCTCAAGACTGGGAAACAACTGAGAAAAGCCCCTTTAGGCACAGAACCACCACTAATTTGACTTCAGGGAGTCAGTGCAAAACAATCCGTGGTGCCCAATTCCTGTTAACGGCACCAGAGAGATAGCCGACACCGAAGGGCAGGTCTGCACCATACAGGAATGCCCAGCATAGGACGCCATTTCATAACCTGTGCGCATTGTGATGCCGTTTTTTACTTCATCTGTCAGGGTTTGGAAGACCAGGAGAGACACCCAGGGACTAGAATACCGATGTCTCAACTACAGGGACAGACATCTTTGTTGCGACCAAGCGGACTGTCTGGAAAGAGGCGTGTGCTGGATAGCCTGCCATGAGTGCCCACGCACTTTTCATAACATTTGCCTAGGTTCGCAGGACAAAGCTCGAGACCTGGAGGGTCTGTACTTTAAATGCCCAACCTGCAGAATAACACCTGAATGGGCACTGCTCAGAACTGAGCTCATACTGCAAGAACGGCTGCCAGTACTTGAGCTCCTGCCTTTACCAGAATACTCGGGGAAGACCCATGAGGATCCCCGCAAGTTCCTCCAAGTATGCCAGATGGAATTTGAGAGGACACGCCTATCCAAAGCTTTGTGGGCACTTAAGAAAAAGATCCAGCTTCAAGGTAATGCAGAAAAGTGGTGGAATAAGTAAGGGGAGCTAGTCACCAACTGGGAAGAACTGTCCGAGAGACTAGTCACACACCTCTCAGGACCACGAATGACCGCGCAGCTAACTAACGAGCTGTATGCTCAAACCCAGAAGGAGAACGAGGATGCTGAACTCTTTATTAGTCACAAAGCCTTAATCTTCCAATGTGTTCACCCAGGCCGAGAGGAGCTTGACGCCGTCTTACCGAAAATACGCGCTCATCTCCACAACCCAGAGTCAGCGACAGTGGAAAAGCTGGTGAAGTGGGCACGTATTCGAGAGATAGACCTAGCAGACATTCGAAAGTCGCACGCAAGAACCAAGACCACGCCTGCACCTACATGGAAAACGGTCATAACCGAAACCCTAACACGTGACCGGACGTCGGGGTCTAATGCTGCTCCACCTACAATACTACCAAAGTGCTGGCATTGCCCCGCCAGGCACTTCCACCGAGACTGCCCACTTATACGGCAGAAACTCCATAGCAGACAGGCAGGACCGGACCGAGCATCCTAAGCAAAGAAAAAGGAGAAGCGCGAAAACACTGAGGAAAGTCCTAACAATCAGGGAAACTGAAAGGCTGGGAAGCTCGACAGCAGCGGGGCCTCGGTAAAGTAGAGAGAGCAGCAGTTTTCCGGGCCCCGACAGCACCCACGAGTCACCGAAGAATACGTCAATTAGTGCAGGAGAAAACATGACGGTAGGCTGGTAACAAACAGCGAGTAGGCATGACAAAGTGCCACCGGCCATGAGCCCCACCGCACCCTTCAAGCAAGCTCCTACTCCTGCCACGCAGCCGCTGTCTCCAAACCCTCAGCATATATATTCGCGGGTACCAGCACCAACCAGGGGAGGAGAGAGCGCCCCGTTTCGTGATCTGTAGGGGTCACTGTCTGGTTACTGCAAGTTGTGTTGTATTTATTCATTCACCACATGTGGGAAAAGAGAAGTGTTTATTCTATATGTGGTACGGTGCTTTGTAACAATAATTGACAGGAAATATCCAGTTGGTGACAGTGATGGTCCTCATGTGAAATGGCAGCACAAAACTTTATCAATTAAAGATAAAATTCAGGTGCTTAAAAAATAGGATACATGTTTCAACCGCCAAATAGTTGAGCCGCAATGAATGCAGTCATTCCAAGAAAAAAATTGAAAGGTGCACATTTAGCACACAGGCATAAGAGGAACATGTTTGAACCATGTACATGCAATTGATGCAACCATTATGGAGAAAACAAGAGCACACATCAAATGTAGCGAGTCACTTCAATAGGAATGCATTTTAACTTTTTTTGAGGACTGATTTCAGTGTTGCCAAAATGTAGCTGTTATTTCAAGAAAAGCGCCCTGACATTTCTGCAAATTCCACCATATACATGCACACGAAAAATTTTTAAGACAGAATTTAATACGTGGTTTCTTACACCGAAATCAGACACTTCTAAGAAGTTTGACAAATATGCTCAGGTGATATTGACTCATAATGATGAAGAGTGGAAAAGATAGATGATGAATGTATTGCACATCACTGCATAGCTAACTAAGCTTATAAGCATTAAACTTTGGTCACTTATACCAGAAACACCAGTTTCATCACGTTATGTGTTGGCTTGCAACTGTAAACACACCCTGATGCATATTACCAGCACCAGTATTCCAGTTGTAATCAATCTTTGCATAAGGTGACTGACAAAAAGGTTCCTGTTGCATGAAAATGTCACCATGCTTGTGTCCAAATAAATTGGTTCATGTGAACTTAAATATGTTACCTTAAGTGCCATTAACCCCTGACCAAGAAAGAACACTGATTGCGTGGCAACACTGCAAGAGTCTAAATAATAAGTCCAACATTATAAAGCTATACCAATACGTAATTCCTTCAGGTTACTTTACTGAAGTACAGCAAAAAAAAATTTAATCACAGGCGACAGCTTGTCATGTAATCTGAATTTAGACCCTATAGAATGTGCTAAAAAGAAGGCAAATTACTAGTACCTTCTGATAGGAAGAATGTCATTGTTCATGCCAAACTNTTTGTCCCTATAGAATGTGCTAAAAAGAAGGCAAATTACTAGTACCTTCTGATAGGAAGAATGTCATTGTTCATGCCAAACTGAACAGAACCTTTCACAATCATTGAAATGAACCAGTCTGACGTAAAAGCTCTTAAAGTTTTCCCAGAAAAAATCTGAAGAGAAAATTGCAGACCATCAAGTACCTTTGGATGAAGTTGACAACTGATTATCCTCACGCTCATTGCTAGGGAATCACATAACATTTTTAGGCCTTGGGTCTTAATGTTTTTCCCGGCAGACTAGACTGATTTCAATGTTCTACCACATATAATTCATTTGATTTGAGGTTTATTTTTTTGTCACTTTTAAGTTCACATTGCTTCATTTATCAATAAAAAGAGCTGTTAGCAAATCTGATGTGATCAAATTTAATGTATATTCCTGTGGAAAATGTACGTTATCTTGAGAAAATGTTGTATAGTGTTTTACTTCTCATATCACACAGATGTTCTGTGTTTGCAATAAGACTGCTCCTCTCTAAAGTTTTTGTTTCCTTGCATACACTATTTTTCTAGCCATCCATACAGTCCTATTTTTCATATATTGACTTCTCCACGATATCTTTCTTCTACAGCAGATATTGTAGTCATACATTTTCTATTTCTAAGTAGAGGTACATGACAAAAGATAGTTTTGGCAAGCATCCTAGAAAATTGCTGCATTCTATTTTGGTTTTTAATTCTTGTGTGTGGAAGCAACTTTCATCTTGTTTAAATCAGCTCAAGTTTGATCGACAAACCTATCACATCTTCATTAAGTTTTTTTATGCTCTTATACGGTCTTACAAAGTAGTCTTTTGAACTATTTGAGTTTAAGTATGAAACATGGCCTAAAGTTACTGTTAATGGTGTTATTCACCTTTGAAAATATAAAAATGACAAACTGTTAAAGATTAAAGAAAACATATGTTTGCACAATGTTTCAACAGACAAGTCTAATCAGCCTTTGAAAAGGTAATTCTGAATAATGTCCCTAGTCAGAAACACAATAGGAGTTGCTGCTTTCACATCTCAGTAAATGTTGTAGCCCTGAGTATTTGCTTAAATGACAAGACATTATTAATCACCATGTCTAAATGTACAAAAAAAGTCCCCTTATAAAACTTTTCTTTTTCATGTTTGAGAAAACAGTTTCCACAATAGCATTCCATTCAATAGCATGGTGGTAGGTGATCTGAGTTACTTATGTGCCTGGGTGTCATTTTATTTATTCAGGAATGCATGACTTGTGATTGTTTATTATATGATACACCTGACGTGTGACATCTATTTATTTATTTATTGTATTTCTCTTATTATTTTTATATATTTTTACATATAACTTATTTATGTAATTTGTAGTAATTATTTTATTTATTAGTTTGCTTGTTTGTTTATGAAAGGTAGCAGTGTACTTCCAAAAATATTTTCTCTATCAACAACCTTGCTATCCCATGGCTGTAATGCATTTACCACTCTTCTTAACTGTTTTTGATAAGTCAGTTTTCATTTTCCAAATGCCTGTAAACAAAATGGGTTTAATAATGGTGTTGTGATCCAGGCAGTGCCTGATTGAAAGAATTGTGGTGTGTTGACAATGCCCCTTACTGCTGGGCAGCTTTGACAGTTGTGCAATTTGTGAGAGTTCAGCTGCAGGGCATTGCCAGATCAATAGAATTTGAGGACCACATGTTATCAGTAAGTCAAAGTGCACACTGACTGAGTGCAAGGTTGGGAACCCCCTGTCAGTCACTTCCAATGCAGCACATGAATTGGGATTTCCCGAGTGATCCTTCCCCTCACTCCTTGCCCAGCTTGGGTATACATCAGGACGAGCCATGCTGCGTGAGGCTTTTTGTTTGTGCAGCCTTTGAGAGGCAGTACGAGAGCTTGTTCATTGTAGAGTTTCTTTCCAACTGATAGAAAGTGTATCATCATACTGTTGTATGAGAGATGTTGTAAGTTAGTTTTTTCACCTGTTTACAGGGGTGTAGGAACTCTGTGCGGGTTTATTAGCATTTGTAAGCCTTTATGGCTTTACATTATGGGATTGGCCAGTGGTGGCATGCAGGTGGCGATTAAAGAGGCGTCTGACAAGACCTTGACTTCATCCTTTCAGGATAGGGAAAGGGAAGTCTTGGGACTGCAGCCAAATAAAATCTAATATGGTTAAAATTTCACTCTACCAACAAGGAGTCAAGAGCAATGGTTTTCTGTCTCTGTCTTACATTCTCTCCCTGCTGAATACTGCAGGTTTCCTCTCGTAAGGCTGAACTCTCACCAGTGATAGTAACACCGTCCTCCTCTAGTATAGTTCCCTCCCGTTACCTGTTTGGTTTGCTAAACCAACACCCCTTGTGGTGAAAAATGTCTCCTCTTTGCTTGTCTGCCTGCCTGCCTGCCTGCCTGCCTGCCTGCCTGCCTGCCTGCCTGTCGTCGGCTAACCACACATTGATATTCACTGAAGTAATGTTCATAAACGGACCGGACCAATAATGTTTTACAATAGTTTTGACATTATCTTCCATTTGCTCAGTATTTTGTTCTCGTTACAAATGCCTATATTTCATTAAAGATGCATTAGTATTTTATTGGTCGAAATTAACATTTTCTTACCATTCACTTGACTGCAACACGTTACAGATATATAAAACTATAACACTTTGTCGCCTGAAGACAGGATCACAGATGAGACAGAATAAGGGATGTAACTACTCAATCTATGGAGCACACACAAGGAGAATGTATACATATATGTACACATTTGAAGAGGACATACACAGAAGAGCCAAAAAACTGGTACACCTGCCTAATATCGTGTAGTCCCCCCCCCTCCCCCCCCAACGCCNACGTGGCATGGACTCGACTTATGTCTGAAGGTATGCAGGAGGCAATTCACACCACGAATCCTGCAGGGCAGTCCACTAATATAATCTGCGCCAATTTGAGAAAGGGTTGCACGTCTGTCACGTTTAATGATTCTCGTCAGTCCTCGTTTTTCCCGTTCTTTCACAATCTTTTTCCAGCTGCAGCGATGTCGAAGATGTGATGTTTTACCGGATTCCCGATATTCACGGTACACTCGTGAAATGGTCGTACGCGAACATCCAAATGTTATCACTACCTCGTAGATGCTATGTCCCATCTCTCATGCGCAGACTATAACACCACGTTCAAACTCACTTTAATCTTGATAACCTGCCATTGTAGCAGCAGTACCGGATCTAGCCGCCGACCGCATCGCGTTATACTCTGGTTCCATACGTGTGTTATTTGCATATGCAAACTTAACCAGTTTTTTTGGCTCTTCAGTGTAATATTGCACTACATAGTGCAACCATTTTGGTGCTGTTTCCTCTATTCATTAATGAAAATAAAATGGAGAAAAAGGCCATCTCTTATCTTGCACTGCCATACATCTTTAAAGCTAAACTCAGCATTCATAAAATTAAAAATCAGTTTATTTTGAAATGTTGTTGGCAAGCAACTAAACCTTTCAACATATGATGCCGTACTCAATTTTTCTTAATTTTAAATATTTTTCTTTTGGGTATACATTGCTCCTTACTTCTAGAAAGTTGTTTGTGGTAAGAGTTACAAGTAAAGAGTGAAAAGTTTTTAAAAATAGTAAGGTATAAACTTAAGTCTTTCGTACAGCCCTTGGTAACAAGTAATTGTAATCATTTGTATTCATAATTTTATTTTCAGAAACATTTGCATTAAAATTTAAGTTCTTTGGGGTGAAAGTCCTTGAAAATCTATGAGATTGTATAAAAAGTATTTCAGGGCTTAGTTTAGCCCATGTGCAAATAATTGCTCAATGGAGTATTTGAGCATGTGTAACATGAACCAAAACAATTTTTTTTAATATTTATTATTGCACACTTCATATACTATTTTCATACAGTTTTAACTTTTCATGTAATAATTGTGCTACTTTTTCATCCACTATGCTAAAATTATTCAAAATTAAAATCTTTTAAAGAATATAAATATTGAGTACATGAATAACAAAATGGCTACAGTTACTTAGTGATGTCAATATCCTTCAATAAATTGTATTACTTAAAGGTTGAATTTTATTTGCATATTAATTTTTAATGGATTGTGTGAAATTATTTTTACTTAATTAACTTTATGGTACGACCTTTTCGCACATGCTCCATGTGCTACTACAGTCAAAATAGTAACTCAATCCACATCTATATCTCCTCTTTTGACTGCCTCCTCAGCCTCTTTTTTTCGCTGCAATAACCTTTTCTTCCTGCGTGGTCTTCTTCCACCCATCAGAAACAAGGTCGTGATACTTTGTAAATGTCTTATAAGACATGCATGGAATGTCCATGGTCGACATTGTCTCATCAAGTTGAGCATGTCCTCCTCCAGTAGACATTGTTCCTGAAACGGCTGCTGTGTTGGTATCCATTTTATTATTTACTGGATGATCAGTATAGAGGGTCCTTTTAGTTTTGCAGATTTGACATTGCAGTGTAATAAATTATTTTAGAGTATATCTTTGTTCTTTTACCACTTCCATTGTCTTTGAATTGACGCTGACAGGGTGTTGGTGATTATCCATATTTTTAATTTGTTGGCTCTTAAAATTTATATTGGTTATTCTTCTACCTTCAAGATTTATAAGCAGTGGATCACAAACTTTCACGCAATATTTCTTTTTCGCCATCTATAATTTCCTTCTCTGTTTTCTTCTGAATGCTCTTCTCACTCACAATGATATTTCTTTCTTTATCACTCATTTCATCCACAACATAAGCTTCATAAATTCAAGAAGCATAGGCCACTTCTGGAAAAATTCAGAAGTTGATGCCAGAAGATGGAGAAGATATCACTGCTTCTGATTCTTCATTACCTGAAGTCGATACCAGCTCTCTCTGCGAAGATTCCACTGCTACCCTGTAATTACAACGCCCTGTAAAACTTACACTTGACAATTTCCTCGGTAATTATCAGGTAATTAACGACTAGGTAAATATGAAATGTATTTACATATTTCCAGCATTAGTGTATAATTTATGTTTTGTCTCCCCTTTTGCTGATAGCACTTTGTACAGTAGTGGGAGCCGAATAACATACAACTGTGCTAGTCTGTTGATGTCTTTTCCACACTGAGCATCTCATAAACAGAGAAGTGCACAGAGTGCAGATCTCATGTGTAAAACAAAAACCTATTTTGTTAGCATTGTATTCCAGATAGTTGGTAAGATGAGCAGCAAAGCTTATATAGAAAAGCAACTCACAACTCTTGCATGTATATAAATCGTTTAGAGAATACATATTCTGTATTTCTTTCGTAAGTTTCCAAGATCATATTGTCTTACTTTAAAAACAAGAGTAGTTAAGAACAATTTTACATATAAACTTGTGTCAGAGACTAATGGAAGAGCACACAAAAAATTAGGCAAAAATATGTATATGAACAAAGTTATGTCAAATAATGGCAGATGGAATTTTAGAAAAGCTGACAAACTACAATGTTCAAGAATTTCTGCAGGTCAGTGTTGGGTAAGTTACATTTTGAAAATAACTTACAATCAAAAAACCTGGATAACTTAAGACTAGAAAACAACTAAATTGGCATATAAACACAATAATTTTTTTAAATACAATTTCTTATTAACAATTCATACAGTTAGTGACGTAGTAAGGCATGTATGCGACTTCCACTAGTGGAATTTGGCAGCGTAGGTAACTGTACTAATTCTAGGAAAATGAACTGACATCAAGCAAGCAAGCAAGCAAGCAAGCTTTAACTCATGACTCGTGAGATGAAACTATTGTGAAACGAAAAGTAGTGTATTTAAGTTGCCACCCAACACTGCTGCTGGTCACAAACATTTCTAGGTAGCTGACAAATTTACTTATATAGACAAACACAAGTCTTAATCTCTGCACTGAATTCATTATTATCAATTGATGTGAAAATACGTCAGGACTCTTAACGTGATGGATAAAATATTTTCATAAGTTAACTATAAGAATATGCAATGTGGCGAATATATTCAAAAATATTAACAGAACTTTAAAATGTAATTTTAGTTGACTATTATTTTTTACTTTTACATACAGTCATAGAAGTACTATTAATGAAATAATTTTTACTGCATGGACATAGTAAATGAACTCAGTATTTTTATGCCCCTCAGATCGTATTTTGAGCAGAAGAGCCTTTTTTCTCTCTCTTTTATTCGATTCACAGGTGACAGATCATTGCATTTCTGTATTTATAGAAAAACTCAAATTAATTTCATTCCGCTCACTCACGTTTATGTGTGCCATGTTTTGTTTGGTATTCCATCTGCATATTTCAGAACAAGTCTGAGAAAAAAAATTCCTTAACTTACAACATGCAAGCATTTCATACATAATGCTTGTGTATATTTTGATAGTTTATGTGTGCATATCTTGACACATTCCTACACCTTTTGATTTTGCATCTTGTTTTGGAATTTGAACATAAGTTTTATTTTATGCAATTTGTTACATGTTTTTCCAGCATCAGATGTACGATGTTTGATACATAAAAAAACTTTTAACACTTAACCTTTTTTTTCTCTAGTACTCATCAAATTGGCACGTGTTTCTTTCTTGTGCTTGGCACTGAGAATCAAGTTTTGGTTTCACTGTTTCCCTTGTGCTAAATCTAGACGAATGTTGCATTTTCCAACCTGAAGTTCACAAGCGTGGCTTGTCTGTCACAGCAGGTGGTCTCGCACAACATGTCTGAATGACTAGGATGGAGTGGGGTAGAAGAGGGAGGGAAGGTAGGTCTTGCCCCCGAGTCAGTGGTGGGGGAAGCAGAACATGGGTTCTGCCGGCTGGAGGAGAGTGGCTGAACTTATCTGGGTTCATACCGATGCCAGACAAAGGGGAATAAAGCATTTCACTGTCTGTTTTTTCGGATATGACATTGATTTAAGGAAAAGAAAACTGTAGTGACAATTCTGATGTAATAAATTCTGCACAGCCGCTTGTTAAATAAATATATATATTTTTGTAACTTAAGATTATGACCACTTTTTAGTAATTAAGCCATAGTATTACGTAATATAAGATAACATAAAATTTTAGAAAAGGTAACTGTTCTTAATACATGAATGGTTCATGGGCTGCTTATTTTTGATAACTTTATCCTTACCTGTGTAAACAGTAAAGTAAAATAAATAAAAACCATTTACGGGTTATTCACAGTAAAGAGAGTACTTTTTAAGCCCTCCCCAGTAGGTATTAACAGCTAATAAATATATTTTATTATAGCCTCGGATGTTAACTTTTAAGAAAGGTGAAATGCATGTATTGTGTTTATTGCTATCATTATGGCAAAGTTTTTATTAAAATATGGCGTGAACATAGAAATTGACTGAAAAGAAAAATTTAGCAGGGTCTAGTGATTGCTTTACTGTGAATAGCCTAAAAAATTTGTGAGTAACTACTAGGGTACAGTGGAATCTTAAGGGAATCTTTGCATTACCCTTGCAGGTGAATGCCGGCCTGTCGTGTTCCCCTCTGATGGGTATGCATGGCTTGTTCATCTGTGAATCATCACTTCAGTGATTGATATGACCCAGTCGTAAGTTGGGGCGGCCATTGCCCGCACCGGGGCAGTTCCACAGACATGAATTTAGAACAGAATCCTTTGACATTTCTTGTTGCTAAGGGGAAATGACTTTCCCCTTACAGATGGGTGCTAGCATGTGGTGTTTCCCATTTGTTGGGTATACATGGCCCACTGATCTGAGAATCCGCAAACAGGCAACTTTGCATGGCCCCGTCTCGAGTGGCCAGTGCAAAACTCAGGTCCAATTCCAATGGTGATGAAGGCATCCTACCCCTACTACATTGCGCTCTAGATAATTCTTGTTCCCAGCATGGTGGGTGACCTGTGATGTTCCCCTCCAACAGGTATATGCATGTCGAGGGGTTATTCTCCCTCCCCTACCTACCTTGAATGCTTGGGAGACATCATCAGGGGCAGCAGTGTGCCAGAAACCGTAAGGTCAAGCACCTGTGGTGACGCCTCAGTCAGATTGCCCAGGAACAAACCACTCCTGCCAAGAGTGACATCAGTCCAGGGACCCTCACCCAAGCCTTATTTGACCTGACAGACTTCTTCAAACTCCTACCCAGCCCAATCCAGCCACCAACTATTCAGCAGCAGGAAGGACAGACAGAGAGCGCAGTTCACCCTGATAGAGTTAAACAGTGAAACCAGGAGATCTGGTGATGTCGACAGGGATAACCCACTGCAGAGTTTTCCCAACGTCCAATGCTATACCCCCAGTGTCCAAGCCCCAGGGATATTATTCCATCTACCACCAAGTGGGACAGCAGGATCCTCCAAATCTTAGTGGAAATAATGCTGCAACTCCGGGACAGTCTATTTCAGACACACTTTTCTATCTCTATAGAAGAGCGTATCACCAACTTTGTGAGGACACACTTTTCTATCTCTAAAGAGGAGAGTATCGCCAACTTTGTCAGGACACAGGACAAGGAGGTCGGAAATATAGACTCGCGTAAGAGACAACCCACCAGGTATCTGCAGAAATTAGGGTTACGGTAAGTCAGGGAGTAACTGTGGTACTTTTCAAGTTACATTAATGATTTTGATATGTATTATAGCTTGTTCTTTGTGAATTAGATATTTCTTAAATATCTTTTTCTGAATCTGTAAAACCTAGAATTTAAATAAACATGCTCATTTTCTAATTTTTTCTATCCATTATTTCCTAAAATTTTCTTATCCTTTGACAGTATGTTTGAGTCTTAAACTTAAATTTCAGCCTACTTTAGCTTCATTTACCCTACATGGGTCAGTGATCCAGGTTTGTAATAACTATCTGCCAATGACGGGGAAACTTCTAAGCATACTTAATGTCCAAGAATATTGTTACAGAAATGTTCATCCACTTGCTCTCTATTTTACCCTTATTATCTCACCAAGGGAGGGTGTTAATGCATTGTTGTGATGGGACATCTTTGTTTCATCATTGATGGTTCTTGTGACTTGGCACCAATAACACCTCCTTTAATCTTTAATATTTTCAGTTACTTCAAATTATTTGTTAGTTATTTTCAGATTTTCAGGGGTAAACAAACATTTTTAATAATTACTGTAGGCCACAAGTCATATATATCATTTCTACCAGATCTTTCATATTGTTTCACTCACAACGATTGTCAAATACAAGAACATACTGCATAGTATGCACTAACAGCCATAACAGTAATTAAAGTTGCTAGTTGCCAGATGAAAGTGTTTTAGAAGATTGTTAGGTGTATTTTGCTATGTTCAAATACGAAGTCATGAAAGTTGGAACATTAGACAGTTTGTCTGGATGTCAGCGGACAAGAAAAAAAAGTAAAAATTGTCATTTCATGGAGGATAAGGAGAAGATAATGAATGAGGAGGGGAATGAGTTAGCTTTACATTTGGTAGTGTTGATTATCAGTGTATCTATGGCAGATTTTTTGAGATGTTGGCTAATGTACCAGTCAGTCCATTAGACCCATCTGCTGTGGGCAGATGTTTATCGCCTCTTGGAGTACTGATTGCATGCCTTTGGGCTGTATTTGTACATACCTGTTGGTTTGATAAATATTCTGTAATGAGCATCTAGCTGAGTACTGTACCTTTCTTTATTAGTCCCTGCCTCAGCAGGCAAAGCAGACCCCAATTAAGGTAATTTGTTTGATAAATGAGGGTAGCCAAAAAGAGCTACCAAGACCTCATCATATATTTGGCTGGACTCAAAAGCAGCCTCTGCCAGCCAGCTTAGTATTTTCCTCTCTTGCTGTGTTTTGTCAGAGCAGTCTACATCTTGGTGAAACAAATTATGTGCACTCAGAATTTCTTGGCTGTTGCATTTAGGTCTACATCTCTGTTGCCTTGAAATACATCTTACAAAGATTTCTTGTATTGTAAGTACAAGACATTCTATTAATTTTGTTTGTAAAAACTGGTCCTGTACGTAGGCTAGTTGGCCAAAATAGGGGTGCGATCAGCCACTGTAGTTGCAACAGAGCATTCAGGACAAAGGTAGAAGTTAAGGCAATATGCCCAGGTTTGGGTGGAGCAAGGTGTAAATGGACACAATGTATAATTCACAAATGACTGGCTATTGCTACAATTGAGACCAAGTCACTCATGTTCTTCCATTTACAGCAGCTTTCCAACAGACCACAGCTTGAAGCTGCCTCAGGGACATCCAATACGATGTGTACAAGTAAAGCAACAAGTTCCCTATCATCATTCGTAACGACTTAGGTTCACACAACCATGCTCACAAAATAATATTGTGGAGCACACCTCATTGTAGCCATTATTTAACCTAATGGGGACCAAAACTGCCTGTCTACACCCAGAGGACTGCATGTCTAACTCACTTACCAAGCAGAAAATATACAAAGGTTCCATTGAATTTGTGTATCTTCAGGGTTTAGGCCAAAATACCCTATTTATAGACTTTGCCTTACAATTGAAGCTAACATTATACTCAACAGTTGACAGCACTAACATCAACTGTACTAAGCAAATCTTTACTCTTGCCGACTGCTTTTAAATTGAGTAAGCTCAATCTAACCGCAAGTAGAAGAGGGGAAAGCATGATAGAATGACGAGTATTCGCAAAGGAAGGACCTATAATGACAACCAACACCACCACCCATCCTCTTGTACTTTTTAAACAGTATGGGTAAGGGGTGAAGTGGTGGGTGTTGAGGAAATCCCAGTACCCACTCTCTCTAGCCAGGACATCAGTCACCACTTTCATTTGCAGCACACCCATGCAGTGGAAGGATGGATACCTACAATAGGTCAACCTTTAGAGTGCTATAGCTTAGCACTTAGCCTTGAGGGCTAACCGGCTTGCCGCCATTAATGGATTTAGTTTCAATGTTGTGACTCGCTCCCCACTGAAACAGCACACTTTATCTGTTGAAGCAGAAAACATTGTCTACAGTAACACCCTTTGTGACCAACTAGTTTACAACTGTTTTATTGTTTAAGTTGCATTTCATATAAGTGGTAAGGTGAACAGTTGAAACGTTTGTCTATTGTTCATAAAAAACCCACATGCAATAATGAATACAAGAATGAATCACCAAATTCTAATATTACAGTGGTACCTCCCAACCTTTTTCTTGGTAGGATGCTGACTGGTATATCCTAATTGAATTTTCGCTGAGCTGGTTATTTCCCCACTTGAAAGAAAACTCATGTGACTACATTTTCCATCAAGATTGGGCTCCATCCCGTTGACATGTTACTATTAATTATTTGGTCACAAATATACATTATACTATTACACACATGGCCACTGTGTTTATGTCTTTATGAAGATAGTATGTTCTCAAATCTACAGATACTCTGAGCAATTCCTTATTGTTGACAAAATGTGTAGTGCTTTGTTGTATATTTTCACAAAGAAAAATTGGTTTCCCCGAAAATCATTTAGCTGTCTTATCACCATTTACCTTCCTTTGCATTTTCATTGGGTGACAATGTTAGAAGTGCCACCTAGTAGCATCTAGTGGCATGATGTGAATTTATAAGTTTTCCTCAATGTCAACACATCATTCACCACTATTTTAAATCTGAAATCAGATTAATTATTTTGAAAGATTCTGTGCATGCATACATCAATTGCACAGAAACAATGTATTTAATTATTTAAATTGTGTTTCATTGCATTATTTGAACGCATGCTTCTCAGAGTAGTTTTTTATAATGTTATTAATGCATTATAACAATAAGGCATGATGTTTTCTGCATGCTGTGTATAACAAATTTAATTGTGAGGGATTTTATGACATTTATATGTCACCAGTTACGTTTGTCTGGATTGGTGTGCACGTAGGTGTTAATATGAAAAAAATTTAACAGGTTTATTATTTTTATTTGAAAGGCTTAGTGGTGGTTTTACCATAAAGGTTATGAAATCATTCCAACTACTGGAGTTCTGCAACCTTCTATATGGGTTTACATTATAAAAATATTTGTGGTGGATTGTCTTGTGTGGTATAACATGATTGACATCCTGTAGGGCCCCTTGTCCCCCCAAAGTACCTTGCACAGTGCTTCAGTTACCAGCCCCCCTCTTCCAGAGGACATCGGGGTTGCAGTTGCCCAGCCGATCCTGGAACAAACCCTGCCCATCGTGGAATTACCACCATTCTCTACGGTAATATACAAAATGAACTTGCTCTCCAGATTCACTTTTTGCAAATACAGTACTATCTGGTGCTCTACTCGCACTGCTCATCCAATTGAAATCATAATGGTTTATGGCTTATTAATGTTGCACAGAGTTATATATGGTGCAGGCATATTAGGTATCTCACAGTAGAGAAAGCACCCACGCCTGTTGTTCCTGCTGAACTTTTTAAATGCTTTTCTCAGCAGCATGATGCAGTCTTGCAGGGGTTGTCTCTCTCTTTCCACATCATTGTTCATAATTATTTTACTATTGTGAAATTTTGTGATAGCTTAGGTATAGTGATGGCGTACTTACTTGAAATATGTTAGTTTATAAATTAAAATGTGAAAATATTTCNCTGTCTCTCTCTTTCCACATCATTGTTCATAATTATTTTACTATTGTGATAGCTTAGGTATAGTGATGGCGTACTTACTTGAAATATGTTAGTTTATAAATTAAAATGTGAAAATATTTCAAAACCGTTAATTCTTTGCTTTAATAAACTGTGTACAATAATTTTTTTTTTGTGAAAGACAATAAACAAGCCATTTATCATAACCCAGTTCTCACAGTTTTCATAGTTTATAACAGCATATTTTTATTTCCATGAAAAGGTTTGTTCCCACAGCTGCAGTACTGCATATTGTAGTATTCATAACATTCAATAAATGTAGTGTCACAGATTGAACTAATATTTTTTTGCATGCTTACCATAGCACAAATTTTTGTTAACTTGAAAATCTTACCTTTTAAAAAAATAATATTGTAAGTTGAAGCAACTTTTTAATTTTCAGAACTATGTGGTCCAGAGATGCGCTGGTCATGAATAGCTCATTCGTTTCAAATTTCTGTTGTGAACAGTGTATATCATGTAACTGAACTGTGAAAACTACTGTGTTGCTGCACCAGTCTGTTTTTCACACTTCTGTTTACTACAAAATGTATCGTAGGTTGAGACTTGCAAAATTTGCTTTATAATTTTTTTGTCACACCCTGGGTAATTGTGTGCTAATGAATAAACCAGGGCCAGCATAAGCCCTGTGCAAAATGGGAGTAGCAAAAGTTACACTAAATAAATAGGCATTGGGAATAACAAAAAGTAAAGAAAGATTACTATATGCTAAACTGTTTTCTGTAAAGTCGTTGTTTACATGTACACACATTATTATCCCAAGATATAAATGTTTTGAGAATGCAAATTTTTGTCAGAAAAAGTAAAAACCAGTTATGCTAAACATCCACTTTTTTATTCCATTAATTGTATTAGTAAAATCATTAACATTTTAAAAAATATATTTTTTAAGAGCTTACCCATTCTGTATCCTTTAAGAGTTTGTTAACAATAATACACGCATAGTTATAGCTGTGTGTGCAATAAAGTCTCATTGTTACAGATCTATTTTTGCATAGTATGGCCCATAAACTGGAATGCCACAAGCATGTTCAACACCTTGTGTGTATAGTTTATTCACAGTATCTTCACACTTTTTGAATCAAACTTTTGAAAAATTCCCCCATGTATGACGTCTGATTTTTTCCTAAAAATATGTAATTTATCACAAGAGTTTGCTTTCTTTAACACAAGTATTCTATTTGTTGTCAAACTAAAGTTTTACTTATATTTATTTATTTATTACAATACTTTATTTATAATTAATCTGGATAAAAGCAGAGAGAAATCAGGTGAGTTAGCAATACCTAGTAGGAAATAGTCCTCTAGCGAAATATTAAAGTGAGTATGCACGAATGTGGTGCACTGTCACTTTTTGTGTGATTTTATATACTTGGTTAAGCTTTGTTTGCATGAGACAGAAGAATAGCCTGAAAGTAGGACTCTAGCAGGGCTTCAGAAAAGTTGGAAGTAACCGTGAATGGACTATAGGAGCAATGGGGTGCTAGACACACATGTTAATGTCACGCTTATCGCTCCTTCGCTTGTTGTGCCTTGGATGACGAAAACAGCTTCGGGTAGGTAGGCCTCTTAAAACTAACGTATTACATCGATGGAACAGATTACTAGCTAGTTATTCCAAATTTTTGAAGCATTGTTTACGGATAGCTTTGTTGACAAATTGTTGGCACTGCCTTAAGTCAGCGGTACATGGAACAATTTTCTTTGGGAGATTGTATGCATGGAGCCTTGTGTTTGCAGCTGGACATAATCTTGTATGTCTACATAAAATAAATGGCTACCTGAGTGCAGTGCTACAGGCTAAATGTCTGTTTTCCACTGACAGAAATGTGCTATTTCCCCTGCAAGTGCAACTGCTAATTTATACCCTCAGCCAATGAGAGGAGGTGGTATTATCACGCGATTATCTCTTGCACATGTATTAAGCAGATATTTTGTTTGTGTTTATAATTCAATGCATGGAAAACAAATATCAAGAAATGAAGTAATATTGTACAGTTAACTCTATGTATAAAAAAAAATTGTGCCATGTGAAATTTACCTTTCTCAATTTTTCTGTGCCAAACATGAATGTCAAAATAGTAACCTGTATGGTTTCACAAAATTTCACTCACAGAAAATATATACCAGATGTTCACAAACAAATTATGATAAACACCAGAGTGGAGTAGATAAGTACAAGTTAAGCATATTTCATCAAGGAACTAATAGTCTAACGTCCATATTTAACCAGTTAATGGCAATGGCAGTGTGCAGGGGTGGGTAGGCAATTTCAATAAGTAAGATACAGGCAGTGCAATGAAATGACACTTTATTTACACATGCGCTGAAGCATGTTGTGATGCGCATGTGTAAAGGTTTCCAGCATAATGAGCTCATCCCTCGTGTCAAGTGGTGTGGCATACACCATTGATTTGATGTGGCCACACAGCCAGGAAGTCAGGTGAGCATTGTAGCCATGCTATGGGGCCTTATCTACCTATCCTCCGGTTCAGGAAGTGCATGTCGAGGTACTGGCAAACCGCAATGGCGAAATGAGGCAGGGTCCCATCCTGCTGAAACCACATCGCCTCACGAGCATCTAAAGAAACTTCCTCCAAGTATTCCGGTAACACGTCCTGCAGGAACTATAGATACGTAGCACCTCCGATACTGTGACTGTGTGGTACTGAATGGTGTTATCAGGCACATGCTGGTTAATGCCATGCACACAAGGTTGCGTACCAGCCCCTGCACATTGCCGCTGCCATTAAAAGGTTAACTATGAACGTTAGACTATTGGTTCTTTGATGAAATATGCTCTGTTTGTACTTGTCTACCCCACTCTGGTGTTTATCATCATTTGTTCGTGAACACCTGGTAGGTATGTTGTGAGAGCCACTGAGCAAGCTATCTGTTTCTGTGAATTTGCATCTTTTTAAAATAAACATGCACACAAATGTTTGATGGTTAAAGTACATCAACAATGAACAATGTTAAAATATCAACAGTTGTGTTTGTGACTCTGTGGCCGAGACAACATGCAATAGTTATTCTATCTTGGACGGGGTTGTGTGTTCAATTCCAAATGCATTTGGTGATATTTTTTTAAGTTCAGATAATCAGTATGCAGTTGATCTGGCTTGGTAATTATTAAAGCAAAGAATTTATGTGGTTGTATTAATTAATATAAAATGCAAATCTAATTAATTAACACACAAATTCATGCATAAAGTAAAACATTTTTTTAAAATGATTTCTTTAAGTACCAAAAAAAAAAAATGGATAAATTTCAAACACTGTAAGATAAAGTTTGAGAACGGTTTTGACTGAAATTTGATGTAGAAAGGATATAGAAAATNTTGATAAATTTCAAACACTGTAAGATAAAGTTTGAGAACGGTTTTGACTGAAATTTGATGTAGAAAGGATATAGAAAATTAAGCTTGTTTATATAGTTATTCCGAAGAATTGTAACGCAGAGTATATGTGTTGTACATTTGGAAAATAAGGGTTTAAGGAGAAGGGCCAGAAGCATTGAGATTCACACAGGGCAGCACCTCAGCACAGACCGTGGAATACACACTTCGTAATTGTGTGAACGAATCATGGACAATCCAGTTACTGTATTTCCCATGTGGTTCTGAGTATTATATCAAGGAAAACACAGATTGTTTTTGGCTTTTAAAAACAATGTTGGTTACATTATAAATACATAGCCAAAACATACAGAATGTGTTTTGGTACATGACAGTCTAAATACGTGAATACCTTTTCAATTAATTCCAACAGAAATGTAATTTAAGATGATACGTGCCAAAGTGACTAGATATTATGACTTGTGGCCCGGGCTGCCTAGAATTTATTACCCATTAAATAGTAAATTACTGATTCACAAACATTTTAGTCACTCTGTGGTTAATTAGTATCCAACTTCTATTCAAAAACAGGTAATTTTGTTAAAATTGTATACATAAAACACTGATTAAAAAATGTGGTCTGTTATACTTTTTACACAAACCAAAAGGAGAGTGAAAAAAATTAAACTGCAGCTCCAGCACCTTATTTAACTCAAGTCAATTGAAGTCTGCCTGCACATTTGTTTATTCGTAGGTTCTTCTGTATTATTTTCTTACTTATGATGTCATCTATGCTTTTCCCCATTCGCAACCATATTTTCTGTAACAGTGCCTCAACTTTTTTTTTAATTTATACTTTGGCAGGGCTGGGTTATTCCATTCTTTACTTATTACAGTAGTAGAAATAGCCAACTGCATGCCTTCTGTGTCTATTACCAGCAGAATCTTCCATGCTGTTTATTACTGATGAATGTTGTACTTGCAAAGTTATTTAAGTTAAAAAGGATATGTACTTTGTTGTTGCACCATGTATAACATGATGATAGTCTGGAAAAAGGACGAAGTGCCATTTGTCTCCAGTGTTACCACATATGTGGGAAATGGCTCATTTTGCCCAACCCCTTGTATTTCTTTTCCATCTTTCAATGATCTCTCTTGCACAGAAATGCTTTTGCAGTAAAATACAGTCCTACAACTTCCTTGCCTATAAATGATTTTGATAATTGGTGGAAATTGGTGTCTGTGAGATTTATTTAAATTATTAACAGTTGGTTCAAGGTGCCTGTTATCTAAAGATAATAGGGGGAAGAAAAGGAAAGCATCTTGATTTCCCTCCTTCCATTATACCATTAGATTATCCTCAGACCAGGGTAATCTCACGCACTTTGCCAAGTGGTACCCAGGCCGTGCTACATTTCTTCACCAGTCACCTACTCTTTCTCAGGCAATGAAGTCCACCAGGCATCCATTCTTAAGCCCAACCAGCAATTTGCAACTAAATCCTGGACCCAGTAGGTTATTCCTAGAGGTCATACCCACCTTAAATTAAAATATTGCTGGCAGGAACCAGTTCTATGTGATTGTTGAGCATAGCACTCCTGATTGCTCCATCAGTCCTGGAAACAGCACAACTTTCCAAATAAAATAGAGTAAAATTGAATATTCTGTTAAAAATTGTCCCACTATAAATAAACAGTAACAACCAGAGAAAATCAAAAAAACATGTCATTGTGGTTTCATTGTAAACGTTTAATCTATTGTCACTAAAAGAAATAGTAAACACTAAATTGTGAAAGAAGATATTTATTACTTAATCCTTAATAGTAGAAATGTGAAGACATTTTAAGAGCAATCCCATTATGAAGTATAATACAAAATTTTACTTGGTAATAAACATGTAGGGCATTTTGGAAATTTAAAAACTTGAGTTACGTACATTTTATAGTAGATGCAACATTGGCTGTCTCGTGTTCTGGCTTGGAAAATTACAGGGATAGTACCAGAAAATATGCCAAAAGTTAAAAGATAAGTTTATGGTAAAAAGTTCTCATTAATTAGGTTTTTATTGCCAATGTTGATGAATAACAATCCATACAAGAAAATTCACTCCATTGGCATGTAGAAAGAGAAATTTGAGTTTCAAACAATTGTAGCCTGCGGGCTTTAATATTTGCAATAAAAACTAAGTGAAAATAGAGGAGAGTTTTTCTCTCTCATTTGCAGTGGTGCAAGTGAAAGTATGTTAAGTCATTTAAAACCATCACTTAAGAATGTTGAATTGTTTTGACTTAGATTTTTTGTGTAATAGAGAGAAAACAGATATGGACAGGTTTTATTAAAGCAGCTGTAAACATTTATTTTATTCCTTGTGAGGAGTTATGACATTGTTTCTAAACCCAGGTAACAATTCTTCCCTTTCAAGAAAATTTAAACATTCATAACACACACATTTGCCATAAATCGCAAAGTTTTTTTAAAGCACTGTTATTAATCTAATTTGATCACCAGCAGTTTTACCATTTTTTGTAGTTAGAATTTGTACTTGACCTTTGTTATATAAGACAGGTATCATTAATCATTGTTCCCATGGCAGGTTGTGATTCCTGTTGCTGGAAGCACTGGTACTAACAGCAGTGGGGTGGTGTCACCTAGTATTTCTATTGCTGATGAAGATGGTGAAGGACGCTTCACAAAGCTACGACCAGCAGCCATAGACCTCCTTCAAATAGAGCAGGTAGGATCAGCACAAATGATGTGAAAACTGGCACAGAGTGCTTAATACAGTCAGCTGCTATGTTCATATTACAGGGGTGTTCCTGACCATCTGTAACAATGAGTGAGGTGAGGTTAGAACAATGGTGTAGTGATAGAGCAGGAAACTGGAATACCCAGTGTCTGGCATTCTGCCCAATTTATAATTCACATCCAAAATATTCCCAGACCACTGGAGGTACTTCAATTGTGGCTGTACAGCAGTTAGCAAGCTTATGTTAACTAATAAATAAAATTTAAAAAACCCAAAGTGTTCAGATATGCTTATCCATTATTCAAATATGCATAGCCATTACCCAACAGCAACATTTTTGTAAATCATTTATAATTGGAAAGTGTAACATTTTCAAAAGTTGTAGATATAGTAGGAATTGGAAAATTTTCATTTTTTTTTCATTACACTACACTTTTAAATGGTTACTGGTTGTTATTAAAATCTCATTGAGTTTTAATCATTATTCTCTTTAAATCATTGACACCTCATCATAACTATTCCATAGATTGCTGTTACCACAGGTTAGGAAATTTATAAACCTGATAACCTTTCAAGGCATCAAACTGAGTACTGTACATTTGTTAGAAAGCTTAATTTTTAATCCTTAAAACTTTAATCCAAGTTTATTAAAGACTACAGTAGAGCCCAAATTTTACAAAGTGTCACTGTTCCTGAGAATGACTTCGTAAAATAACTGATTTCGTAAAATCAAGCCACACTGAATTTGACTCTCCAACCTGAAAATTATGGTAAACAATTAATGTGTCATGAGAGAAATTGTTTGTACATATAGAGCCTCGGCCTGTGGTACTCCCCCAGGCTCACTATAACCCCGAGCACCATTGCATGCTACACCTATGTGCCTGTCATCTACATGCTGCTGAATTTTGGTTGCCACCGGAAGCCAGCAATCCATACACACCTTGACACACCTGTCGAGTGGGTGGGTGCATCTCCTCACTGTGGTCACCCTAGCCAACCAGGTACAGAAGGCGCAGCTCAACCATGCATAGCAGAGGTTCGCCCTTCCAGGCAGCCATCATCATCCGTTTCTGGCTTGCCAAACTGTTAGGGCCCTACATACACTGCCACACACCAAGAATCGAGGCAGTTCACTGGAGTTTGATCTCCAGCCTGAGCTGCATGCCTTGGATATCACTCACACCAAGTGCCTTCAGTGTCTCTTCTAGACCTTCGTTAGTTGTTATACTAGCCTTATTTCAAACTTTTTTTTTTCCTCCAACACATCACGCTTTTGCTAGAGAGCAGTATTTGACAAGTTTTCAAGTTGTCGGGGCCTTGTTGGTGTAGTGGTTAGAATACTTGCCTCCCATCAAAGAGAACTAGATTAGATTTTTGTCAGTCCCTGAATTTTTGTATATGGGGATCGTGCCGGACAGTGCCGCTGATCGACTGGTTTTCTTGGAGATCTTCCATTTCACCCACCCTTGCATTCCGGTGCTGCTCCATACTCACCTCGCTTCACCCTCATTGGTTCTCAAGACCTCGATATTGAGAGCTGTCCAAATCTCTTCACTCATTCACTCACTCCAAGTTGTCGCCGTAAGTGGCACATCCATGCCAGACCTAGGCATTCTGGAGTCACTCTCGTCCCTTGGTCTCTCGTTCGACCCTCGATACTGCCCTGCAATATAAAAACTTGGCAAACCTGACCTTTGTCCTTATGTTGTAAGTTTAGGCACAGATCGGAGGTACATGTATTGTAACATCTCACGACAGAATGAAGCATATATCTACCAGCTATTTCTTTTGGACCAGTAATTGTTTTTTCTGGTTACAATTACTTTTACCACTTTGCTTACTGTGTGTACCTTCACGGTCACACATGACCACTGCGAGCTATCATCCAACTAAATCCCCTCTGAAGGGTGCTCCCACGCCTTAAATTTGGTTCTCTGATTGCTGGCAGGTAACTCTGCCTTTCTGGTCACCACCTAGGTAAGGGGGGAGAGAAGCTTTCTGGGTTCATAGGCTCGAGGAGGACACAAACACTCAAGCCATGGGACTCTGACTCCAAGCAGGTCATGTCACTCATCTGGGTACCCATAGCAGCTTAGTTAAGAAACGCTGTGAATCCAAGAGGATGTTCAGCTCAGTAGCAGTAACATACTCTCAACTGTCTTCAAGGAGGAGCAGAGGGTCCTCTCCGAGTCGCTACAGACTCAAGTATGGTCAGTCGAGAGGTGCAAATCCCAACAGGTTATGCTGCTAAAGATGCCACTTTTCTGATAAGGGCTCCAGCGGGGTTTACCCCACAGCACCAGGGAGAGTAATTTCTTTCCTGGGTGTACCACACCAGCTACTTCCATCCCTGCACTGCTGCATTGCAATTGATATTAGATATGACCATGTCTGTACCTTTGAACATCCACTACATCCAATGAGCGTAACTGGTTTTCTTATTTTATTTGCATCCCCTGTTTAACATAACATCTCTGTAGTGCAGCAGTTGTTTTTATACAACTGTTCTCATGCCAAAACTCCAAGCTGGCCAGAAAGAGGCAGCTAAGTGTGCAATGCCCAGAATACACACAATAGTGAGCAAGGGCCTAATGCCTCCAGTGATTACCACAAGGG
>NQII01000782.1:479620-492510 GCA_002778355.1 Clitarchus hookeri
GAGAGGGCTGGTATATTGGTCTGCGATGCATTTCACCTCTGCCACCTACACTGCCAAAATGCCAGCCAGTGGCCACCTCACGATCTAGCAACACACCAGTATCAGAAGGTTGGATTTGGGTTCCTTGTGCCTGGCCACATGTCAACCAGCCTACTCGGCCACTCAAGACTTTGCCATTGAGGGCCCCTACCAGACCGTTCTTCAGACCGGCATCACCACCCACCATACAGAAAATCATAGGTATTCCGGTCCGTCCAGCTCAAACAAGCAAGTAGGGTGAGTTGGGTAATACCTCGTTCAGGGAATGCTGCTTCCCAGCTCCCAGGGATAAGCTTAATGTCCGATCTATCCAAGTCAGCCAGTTAGGCACTAAAAGTATTATTTTTTGGATGATGTGTGTGTTTCATCATCTCTGGTACAGAAATAACACGTTTTTCAAATGAAAATAAATTTATTCAATAGAACTCTAATTGTCACCAAAAAAATTTAAACAATTAGCACTGTGTAACTTTCAGTGAAACTGTGGAGTCCCGTTTGAATTGCCTCTCACTTCAAAATTGGATGTTTCATTACAAAATATATAGATCTGTTTCAGTATTGACACATTGTTAAAGTAAAATGAATAGCTCCAGAAAGTTACATACAACCACTCTTTGACAACAAAAATGAAATTTAAACAGAGTGCCATATAATTTTCAGCAAGCGCAAAATCCATTTTCAGTTGTTGCTGGAAAATCAGTAGTTTTGTTAAAAATATCTAAAATATTTCAATAATCAGATTTCTGTAGAATGAGAGATAACAGGATACATACAGTCTCTCGCAGATGCTAAAATAATAAGTTCAAACCATGTGTCTCATAACTTCACTTCCGCTGCTCTGCAAAATTCTACTAGATATTCTGTGACATTGGCGTTTCAATATGACCCAGTGCGACACCACCAAATTTAATACATTTACATGCGAAAGGGGAGGGAAAAGATTTTACAAACACTGTAGACTGTATTTTGTTTCATAAATTGTAAACACACATGCGTGAAAATATGCATATATTGTATGGGAACTGGTTTTCAGCAAGTCAAAAACACAAGGTAGAAATTGAAAAACATAAATAAAACCGTAATCCAGTAAACATGGGGTATGTAGGCCATCAGCAATTAATGTTAGTGAATTCCAAATGCAATACGAACTCGAAATCAACAAACATATAACCTACCTGAAAGCAAACAAATTAGTAAAGACGAACGATAACAAGCATGCCATGGTTACAATGCAAAGGAATGATGCTGGTATGGGTGAAAGGCAGGAATTGTAAATACCTCTATATTATTGATTCCTTCTGTTGCTATGCGCACAGAATTGGAGTGTAGGAATTTCAAAGAGGATGGGAAGAGAGGTGTGGGAGACAACAAAGAATTTCTTTGTGACGTCATGCATTGTGCAAGGAGCAGGGGAATGTAGCACCCCTATCTACGCAGGCCGTAGTTTAGAATTTCGCCATATTATTTTCACATTACAATATACCAATTAATGACAGCGACTTTGCAACCTCTATATTTTATCATCGTGGGCTAGTTAACATAATTTGAATTAATTTTCTTTGAGGGGGTTTTTTTTCTTCAGAATATTTTTGTTCTTTTGTAAATTTTTGGGACACTTTTATTGTTCCCATGAATTATTTGTCAAATTGCTGTATTTTTTTTAATTGATGTTCTACTTTATTCTATAGGTTGTCTCTTAAAAACAGTGACAATGAGAAGTGAAGTCTGTGTCACTGTAAACAGTAAAGTGACATTAACATTGTAGAATGTTCTTGTGTTACCGATACTATTCATTCTATGTAAGAGCTGGTAAGATTGTATGACTAAAGATTTTTTTTAATTCAGTTGGGTGCTTGGTTTACGTTCGGTACATTAGAAAAACCTAATTACGACACAAGAAAGAAAATAGATAAAAAGAAAAAGTAGAAGTTAACTACACAACAGAAATAGTACTTGTAAAATAAAGATTGTACTGTAAAGTTGGGTGAAATTGATTAGCAGAGGTGAGATTGGTCACATGAAAATGTTCTATAAATATTAATGTCAGATATGGTACCTGACCTAAACATGAACAGAAAACTGTATGTTATCGACCCCACCCCTGCTGATCACTTTCACACTGTAATGACGTAATATTCGTAATTTTTCGGGACTCGGGTGTAAAATTCTTTCGTGTGGATGAAGCTTTGGAAAGCTTGGTAATATTTTTATCGGGTTCAAGTTTAAAGCCATGGTGGCTCGGTTCCCGTGATAATTTATCCGGCAGACGTGTACGTTTGTAGATTATCGGGAGGACGTTTGCCGGTTTACGTTTTATCAGGAGTCTGGGTTGTGTTTCGTTTCGAAGTTTGGTTNGTAGATTATCGGGAGGACGTTTGCCGGTTTACGTTTTATCAGGAGTCTGGGTTGTGTTTCGTTTCGAAGTTTGGTGTTTTGGTAAACGTCAGCATTAATTAGATTAGTTCGTTTCTGTGGATCAGGCAACGTCGACAAGTTTTAGTTCCTTCGGCGCAGTTTTAATGCGTCAACAAATTTTATACGAAACGAGAGGTTAGGTTTATCTGGATCAGGCAACGTCGACAAGTTTTAGTTCCTCCAGCGCAGTTTCAGGCAACGTCAACAAGTTTTTGTTGTACGAGAGGTTCGTTTCTGTTGACAACGCAGTATCGATAACGTGTTGAGAGCGGGACACGTGCAGTTTTAGATGACGCTGCTGGCAGATGCCAGGCGCTTATCTCAGGAGAGGGGGGTGATAGGCAGCACAAAAAAAGGCGTCTGTCTGTCGCCCTAAGAGCAGTCTTATTCAAGTCAGTCGTCAGGGAGAGTTACTTCACGTCGCCCGTGAGGGCAGGTCAGCGCAGTCGAGAAGTATCATGCAATGCTAGCCTAGGCCGCGTTCGGGCAGGACTAGAACCCCCACATCGGCAACTAGACTTTAATATATCATTTCTCAGCCGGTGTGGGAGGTAGCCGCATTTTAAGTTTCTTCGGGTCAGTTTTTTTTAAGAACATCATTACGTAAACGACTGTGGCACTGTTATCTGCAATAGTATATTTAATGGTAAAGGTTCGTACTCTGCATACTGAAACTCCGTCTGTGCGTCTGTGAACTGTGTTGCAGAATGTTAATTAAATAAATATATATATATATATATATATCAAACTAATATAGAACTTTTTTTTAAGTAACTAGTGTTCAATTAACTGAGTCTCGTGTTTCTACCTTCTGATCTAGTCGAGGGCAAGCCGTGGAAACGTAAACAGTCGGNGTGTTCAATTAACTGAGTCTCGTGTTTCTACCTTCTGATCTAGTCGAGGGCAAGCCGTGGAAACGTAAACAGTCGGCAGTAACAAGTGCGAGAACAATACAACATGGCGCCCACCTGTGCGGCTGCATTAATATATCTTAACTAGCCCGCGGGAATATTACAATATGGCGCCCACTTGTGAGGCTGTAATATTCTAAATATTAGCTTAACGAGGACACGGGCGGAACGTTACAACACTATCTATGTACCTTGCGTTAGCATATGATTGTGTCAGTGGAGTCCAGTGAAATATAAGCATTGTGTTTATTACTCACATGGCAATATTTTTAAAAAGTGGTGGAAGGATAAAAAATATGGCTGATTGTTACTTTATTTTTTCGTAGGGTCTCAAAAGTGCTCACTTTACCGTGAAAAGCCGATAATAAAGATTACGATGGCCAAACATACAATGTTAATTAGAAGTATTTTGTATTCAATAGAAAATAACACCACAGAGATATTAACTCCAAAGAAAATACTAAATACCTGAATTATCACTCTGTCATAAAATTTAACTGTTTAACATTAAAAATGGGTAAGTTGTTATTACAGATTTTAAAATCAAAATTATTTAGTGATTACCAGAAAAGAAAACTTTACATAAAATAATCTTTATCGCTTTCCACATTAAGTTGGAAAGTGTGTTTTTTGTGGCCACTTTTTTTATGCTCATGTGAGAACAAAATTCTGTAATATCTGTATTTAGATATGTATTATGTGCCTGACATGCTAACACAAAAGTGTGATATACTAAACAATCAAATTAAAAAATTCTTACTTTGTTAGAAATTACATTAGTTACTAGACAATGTACTTGGTGTAAATTTTTTGTCCTTCTACTATCCTTAAGGATGTTGCTTTTTCCCCACCAGTTCTTTCATATTTTGCTGGACGCATTCTGGAAGGTCCGAAGGACTATTGTATATAGTTTGATTAGCTTTTTCTTGTTTTTTTTAGGTGTGTCACACAATTCATTGCCCCTTTAGATGTTTTACTTGTATAGTCCACAGTTTTTTTTACTGTGTAAATAGTCTGTTATAAGTCAAGTTCTTAACCGAAGTTAAAAATAAATACATGTGGAAAACTAGTATTTTTTTATAGTGTGTCACTTACATATTCATTATTGCAGGAACAGGCAGTTGTCAATGGTGGCAAGGCAAGAGATCTTGGGGCATGCATTGTGGTTGGCCTGCCAACAGATAAGGTATTATTATTGCTTTATTTGTCTGAATCCTTGTGAAAAGTCTTGTAAAGGTATGGAGTTGAGATTATTGTATTGAACTTTGAGTATATTTAATAATGATCTTAATATATGTTGACATAATATATATTATATTTTATTACAAGTACTATAAATAATGTGTTTGCAATTTCCATGGGGTGGCTTAAATTAAGACTTCTACGAGTTTTACACTGTCGAGAGGTTCTGTTTTATTTGCATCACACTCGGACTGTATTCTAGTTGACTGACAGCTTCTATTCGCTCATGTTCTCAATTAGCTCATAAGGTCAGGCAGGCAGTAGCATGCTTCACTTGGAGGTAAAATGGTCTTATGTCACAAATATAATGCACACACTATTTTCAAGGTGCCCAATTTTTTGGGATAAAAAGAGATGGTTTGTTTAGAGTAAATACAGTATTTTTAATGAATTTTATACTGTTTTCGCAAAATATAAGACATGGGATTTAAAATTCATTACATTCTTACTCACTGTCAATCATAATTCAAATGTTTTTTACTCAACCAATTTATTTCCTTTAAAAAAAAATTTATTTACTGGTTTTAATTTATAGCTTTTGTTATAGTGCATTATGCTATAGTTCATTTCATGTAAGAAGGCCACATTCTGACTGTCAGTGAGTGGCAAATTGACATATTCAAAACAAACGACGTGCCATTTACAAAATCCTGTATCAGCTGATGCACGAACGAACAAAAGTTAATATTACGTTGGCTATTCTGAGTGCACTGCCAACACACATTAGGCCAGCCGAAAATACGCGATAAGAAAAAGTTATTTTACGTGGTCATAAAACAGTGGTTTTTAGTTTTTAAAGCTAAGCTTCGTGCTAAAGTAGAAATGTATAGGTGTTCAAAAACACACTAAAACGATCGATATCCAAATAAAACGCAATTTCAAAAACTTTTTTCACGTCTTATTTTCCCTCTCCAACCTGGCTGTCCTTACATGTTTGATATTAATTCCAAAAGCATACAAAAATATTGCATAATATTGTTGAATTATTTTTTCTAATAATCTGACTGAAAAAATTTCAAATTCCTTTCGTTCCGAGCCAGTAATAGAACAACAGTAAACTTAACAAAGACACTACCTCTTTAGAAATTAATGTGGTTCAGAGCATGTGCTGAAATGTTGTGCGCGCCATCTGTGGAGTTATTTTCGAAGCACTACAAGCCAGAAGAGAATAGTATTCGTTTGCTTTATATAATATATTTACAAACACATACTAATAGTTTTATTTTTCACGAGTTCTGCATCATTTTTAAAGTAACATATATTTCGTGTACAGATTTTACGAATGACCCTACACACGCCCTTCAAACCTCTCACTGCCTGCCGCGGTCACCCAAGTAGTTCACTAATTGCCACACGAAGCAGCACCTCCTGGACGCGCTGACTCGTCGCATCAAAGCCAGTTGATGGCGATTGGATACATAAACGAAAAGTAAACATTGGCCCGGCGATCGTCAACTGTCAAGAATGTGGCCTTCATATATGGTACAGAGTAGAAAAAAACAGTACTCTACCTTAAAAAAAATTATTCAAATTCTTATCCACTTACAATCAAGTAACTGCATACTTAATTTGCATGCCAACTACATAATTACTAGCAGATGAACTGCATCTTAGTGTCATCTTTGAAATCATTATGTGGGAAATATAGCTCTATAATCGCTCTTTTTTTTCTTCTACTACTACTAATCCTACACCACCTCCTGCTCAAACTCTTCATCCTGCTCAAACTCTTCATCCTGCTCAAACTCTTCATCCTGCTCAAACTCTTCGTCCTGCTCAAACTTCTTCAACTCAACTCACCTCAACCTCCTCCTCCTCCTCCTCCTCCTCCTATAAGTTTTCCTCCTAATTTTTTTTTTCCTCTTCATTGCCTTCTAATGTCACTGCGCCGTGTCACTATGTGCTACAAACTTTGTGGAAAGGGAGAAATGTTATTACTAACAAAACTAAAAATATATATACATATTTTTTTTCTTATAACCCTTGTGTCTTGGTAACATGCACATTCAGGAAATATTTTAATTTTACTAAACATAAACAGTCTTGCCACACTTAGTTTTGAAATTGATATTCTCTGCCCAAATAAGAAGAAAAATAGGCTAGAACTAATTTCCAAGATGTGAAAGTTAAACTGTAGGTTGAAAGTCATTTGTGCATTATTGTAGTGATTTTTGTTGTGTGGGGTTACTGCAACTTACCAGTGGTAATTATTTTACTCTGTTGTATAGTTGGTCTTCTTAGTTAATTTTATACAGATTTTGATGACTACTAAGTGTGCATCAGAGATGGTGATTTCAAGACATAATGATACAGTAGAAATGCACTATTCAGCATGTAAGACAACAAATGTAAAGCATTCTTTTTGATGCATCAGTGTTCATAGTCTGTAAACTCAGACTTAAAATTGTCGTGACGGAAGTATTGCTCAAGTTGTGGTAATAAATACTACCCTAAAAATAATTATAAATGCCAGAAAATAGGCTGAATGTTTCTTTGACAAACCTATATAACAGCCTAAATAATGGGAACGTCTTTATGTAATAGTTTTGCTGCTTTTATGTGTGTTGTGAATATTGTACAATTTTATTAAATTAAATTCTTTATTATTATATATTTGAAAGATTTTGTGTTACAAGTCTTGTCACATTCCTTTGACTTTACCCACAGGTCATACGTACCCCATTGGCCACCTTTCATCCAGTCGTGGCTGTTAGCAGTGTCAACACTACTCCTGATGAAGCCACATCTGCAGCTTTTCACGGTGAAGTGGATGTGCCAAAGACTAGGAAGATTTCAAGATTTCAAGTTAGCACTGTGATGGAAGACAAGCCTGTGGTACCAACTGACACAGAAGCTCCTGCAGATAAGAAAGTTGACACCAAAAATTTAAAAACTGAGGAGAAAGTGAAACAACCTGTGGATGACTCTGCTAAAAATACAGAGGAAAGACAGGAAACTGTAAAAGATAAGTCAGAAAATGAGAAAACGCCAAAAAATAAAGGTATTATACTTTTCTTACAAAATGTATTTTATTATTGGTTTGTTTACATTCAGTGTTAATACATATACACTGCTGGCCTTTAAAATTGCAACACCAATAAGGATGTGAGCTATCACAACCATATTTATTAGATATAATACCAATCATACACAGGTGACATACTTTAATTACTCTTACAGCTCAGTATGATGTTGCAACATAGGGAAATCAGTACTTTGCGGCCCCACCAGGGCAGCAATAATTCCTGCTGCACAACATGGCATTGAGAGCAAGAGACATTAGACGTCCATCTGGGGTATCTCTGCCCATACTGCTTTGATGCCTTCCACAGTCTTAGATATTAGTAAATGAATTCCATAAACTCCTACACTAAAATAACAAATCAGCAATTAGAAAAATACATTTCTGCAGTTTTATAAAATGGCATGTACCTCTAATGAGTTCGCAACTTACTGACAAGTCCTTAAATGCATGACAGGTTAGTAATCGCAACCGTACTTACAAAAATTTAACACATCCGCTGTATATGCTAGTACACTAAACACTATTACTTTCGGGATTGTGTGCCTCTGGATTCTCATGGCCCGGCTCGTATGCATTTTCACCCATTAATATTAATTTTCTTTCATCACTGAATAAATCAACAATAGATAGCAGTTTTAAGACTTGTTTACCTGCCAAATTCACATTTCACAAATGCAAGAACAACAAAATATAGGGAAAATTCAGAACCACTAGCGACTTCATATAGCAGTCGTAAGGCTATTCAAAGAAAACAAACAGTTGTTTGGAGCCAGCGGCTTGGCGTGACATCACAACTAATGGATTCCATATCATTGTGCCAGTATTTGGAATAGTAGTCATGTGATGGCTGATTAAAGCTTGGTGATTGATGAATTAGGGCTAAATAAAATGTACATATATGTCTTAGTTTAAAAGTGTTCTTTCCAATAGAGGATTTTTGATGAGTGTAAATTAAAGCCATAAGAGTACTGTTTTGGCCTGGAATGTAATTCCCCTCTCGTCAGCCTCCGCCATCTGCAATCAGCTCAATTGAAACATGCGACTTCAAGGAGACTAGTCCAGCATGGTATAATGTGTAGAGGTGGTGCATCTGCTATATTTGCAGGTCACATCTGGCAGCAACCAAGACCTTTGAGATTATCGGGAATTTTGTATCTGATTGAGAAATGTCTCGGTGCTGAAATAGATCATCTCAAAATGTGTGTATAGAATAATATGAAAAGGATTACCACAGGTTTGAAGTGCTGTGAACTGCAGTGTCTGTTGAGTTTTCCTGGTTATTCAGAAGACAGCAGTTCACTAACCATCCAATGTAATTGCTGAACCAAAAACATTACTCAGGGCATTGCATGCAATGACATAAAATTGTACTGTTAAAAAATCAAAACAGAATGGTACACATTGGCTGTTACTCTGTGATTTGGAAATGTCTCTTTTGAGACCAGCCCCTTTTTCAGAACCATACTTATATCAGTATTTTGTATTTGTTGTAATTTAGTGGTGTTCATAAGAGCCAGTTTATTTTTGAGTTGCATACTGATATGAATAGGTGAGGTCATATTCTCAACAAGTCAACAGGTCTCACCACTATGCTGTATATTGCTGTACATGACCTGTTGTAATCACTTTTAGAATCAAATTTGTGCAAAGAGAGGAAAAGGTATNGAATCAAATTTGTGCAAAGAGAGAAAAAGGTGTTAAATTACTTTTTCAAAGTGTACAAAGTCAGTTTTGCTTTTGTATGTGTTCCTTTTCTTGAGAGTAATCACAAATATGTGATATTGTTTCCATGGTCAGAGAGCAGTTCTGGCATTGTTACTATGAGGAAAGGGCGCTTTAGTGTGGTCACACACATTGAAGAGACCATGACGCCACCAAAAACGACAGGTAATTGGAAAACATTATTATAGCACATGGAAATCATTGTTAGAGTAAATGTTTGAATTCAATAATTTTAACTTTGAAGTCAACAATTTGTACAAATTTATCACTGCAGAGTATTGTGGGTTAAAAATTTCATGAAGATTGTGGGTTGCATGCTTGTTAATTTTTGTGTAAGAAAGAGAGTTAATTGCTTGAGAATTTACTTTCCACAAATATTTTTTGTTCTTAGATTCTGAACTGTAAATACAGTGAAAACACACTATATGAAACACAGATGGATTGAAAGCCCATAACCACAAAAAAATTTTTTCATAGACCTGCCAAATTTGTACATGAATACACAATTCTAAAAATGTATGTTTTTTGTCTATCTTTGAATATGTTTATAATGTATCAGTCAAACAAAATTTTCAATGCATGCCATGAAATGAAACAAAAGTTAAAAGGGGAGAGTAATGTGTGCATTGCATTCACAGCATTTGTTTACAAACTTTTATTTTCTTCATTGGTTTAACAGCTGTGGCAGGAATATACATGGTGACGCTACTTAAGTTTTACAGTGAAGATAATTTGTTTTTTAATGGAAATCTTTGTTCATATCTGCAGTTCTGAGGATAATTTTTTCAAAAACACACCTACATTTTAAAATATTGTCTGGGAATTATCAATATATTATTTGTTAGCAAACGCTAAACAAACTGCCTTATTGGACGCAACATTTTAAGCAGATTCGTCACCCAGTTTTTATGTTCATTTTAATGGTAATATGTGATCATATCTGCAGTTTGGAGGAATAATTTTAATTGCACGCACCTACATTAAAAAATATTATATCCTGTATGAATAACATCTTGTCAGGTGCTACTTTTTATGCCAATTCACTGCGTATTTTTTTTGCTAATTTTTAGAGGTGGGACGAACTTAGATTTTGGCACTGAACCGAACTAGAACTTGACCTAAAATAATTTTATCAAACCAAACTTGAACCGAACCTGTATACTGTCCACGAACCTAACTCGAACCGAACCATGCTAAAATTCATTTAACTAAAAAAAAAACTCGAACCGCACTTTAAAAAATGCCTTATCCACACACATATATGCCTTTACACAGTTCAGCCCTTAATTTTTCAAGGATGTAACAAAAAAAACATGTAGAACCACCTTAAAAAGACAGTGTATTATGGATGCTAAACAGTCTGGAAATTAAGTTATTAACATCAATTACAGTGTCTCCGTGGATCATGTTAGCAGTGCCGCCCACTCAAGTAACGAGAGTTTGGTTACTGGTCATTTGGACTTCTACAACGTGCAAAGTGAAAATAACTTATATACATACACACTTCACAGTTCAGCCTCTATTTTATCAAGCATATAACACAAACATATATAACAACATTCATAATTTCACTTCTAATTGTTAAAACATGCAACATAAACATCAAGCACATATGTCACATACATGTACAATCTGCACAATTCCATCAATAATAATTCCAAAATGTAATGGCCAAACTTTTTCTAATTTGAAAAAAGGTATAAAATTAACTTGCTATTAACTTTTGATTTTTATAGATTTGATATGATAATGTATTAAAACCTTGAGAAATGTATCTTTCTAGTCATTTTAGAAATATGCGAATACCACAAATTAGCAACACAACAAAACTATTAATTGAAAATGTCATTTTTCAAAAACTTCAACAAATCACTTGTTTTGTGTACAATCATTTATAAATTTAAAATGCCATAAGTTAATAAATTAAAAGCACCCGGTTTTACACACCATAGGGTTCAAGATAATGTTATCACTGCTACAAAAAAAAAAACAAGTATGGCTCGTTTGGTATTTTTTGTTGTGTTGTGTTGTTATTTTACCACTACTTTGAAGTTCGTTTCAAAGTTCATAAATGATGATCGTTTATGCTAAATTTTCAAACCGAACAGAAATTTTTTGAACCGAACTAAAACCGATCTTTTACATGGCAATCAATTATGAACTGAACCAAACTTAACTGTCAAGTTTGGTTTCTATTCTAAATTTGAATGTTCAGCCCATCTCTACTCATTTTTATGGTAATCTGTGTTCATATCTACAGTTCTGATGAATAATTTTAATCAGAACATCCCTATCTTTTAGGTTATTGTTTTATGAATGAATGTCTTATTTCCTAGCAAGCAGTAAACAAAACTGCCTTAGTCATCTGAGGCTGCACATTAGGCCAATTCGTGGCTCTGTTTTTATGCCAATTTTGACGATAATGTGTGTTCGTGTCCAACATTTTGAGGCTCTCCTAGATTGTAAATACAGTTGACTCACGTACCGAAAACACATGTACCGATAAACCGTATCCACAGTTAATTTTCAGTGTTCCTGGCAAAAATCCTATATAAATAATTATAAAACTACCCGCTTGTATCGTTTATCGAATATTGCGTCTATTGAAATATATTTTGGTCCAGTCACCTAAGATTTTTCGCAACAATTGTTTTTAAGCTGGTGGTTTATGCAAATGTCTAGTAACTGGATGTGAAATAAGTCACACCCACCGCCGATTATCACTGCTCTGTGGTGCAACGACTTTTCCCACCACGTCTGCGGCATGGTGCGAGTCTGGCATGCTACCTCCCCTTAAACTCCTGACAAGAGAGGCCGTGGTTACCTAGCAACCAGCGTTGCGACCTAGTATCCTCTCTCTTTCTTTCCTCTTTCTGTCTCTCTCAGCCGCTCACCTTTTTTCCTCCCCTTACATTCCTTTGAGAGGAGAAGCTGTTGCCTAGCAAAAAAAAAAGTGCGTCCTCTCAGCCGTTACTTCTTACACGCCTAGCTGCAGAGCAAGTAAAGTGCATCTGGCAAAAATATAAATTTTATCAAGATTATCCGTCAATCAAAATAGTCGCACCTATCATCACTAGTATTTCAAAGCAAATGGTTTCGCCTGAAAATATTATGCAATACATTTTAACAAGGATTTACTATTTAAAAAAATGTTTTCTTTTGTGATTAAAGCTTGTGTTTCCCCTAAAGTTGGTATTTAATTGTATTTGGCGTAAAATTAACATGATTTAAAAACAAAACATTAATTTAACTCGATGGACACCATCTTTGCGAATAAAACTATATGTCCAAAAGCATATACAGTGACTCACAGTGAAAGTGGTACACCTAGTACGAACCGACATTAGATTGGAAATGAATATTCACTCTAAATGAAAATTACTGGTAACTCAATTTATTTAATGCATTACATATCCAGCTTTTAGGGTCTATGAAGATACACATAATATCTATGATTATATCTGCATAAAATGGAAAACACTAGAACAACCGCAGATTAAACGCCACATTGAAAGTGGTACAATGCCTAATACTCT
>NQII01000782.1:496864-531938 GCA_002778355.1 Clitarchus hookeri
CCCCCTTCACTATACCTAGACCACCAGCTCTGGCCAATACCTGTTAACTCGCCCACCCTCCACCTCTCAGGTGGCCAAGTGTGGCAGCTCAGTGTTTGCCCTGCCATTGTTCTCTGCCCCTTGTTGTGTTATTACAACAAGGATTGCCCTTGGGTTTTGATTACTGTTTGTCAACAACTTATTACACTTAATTTTTTTGGACATGCCATCAGCCATGTAGAAGCCTACAAATTGACTGGCAAATTACAACTCAGGACTGTGAAACCACAAGTCTTTGGCGAAAGCCAGATATGTTCTCACTAACTTCGTCTTATTTCTCCCCCTCCCGTATCCCAGATTGCTCACCCTTTTCCTGGGTTCATACTGTGAGGTTCATCAGACGTAATAGACATGACATTTCAGTGTGTCTATACAGTCAGTTAAAACCAGAGTTTCTGTAACCTGCATTCTGGAAATAAGAGAGAGAGAGAGAGTGTGTGTGTGTGTGTGTGTGTGTGTGTCTGTGTCTGTGTGTGTGGAGGGGGTGGGTGTGTGCGCGGGTGTGTTATAAACTATGCTTGAAGTTACCATTTTTGTAATTGTCTGGCGACAAGGGAGGTCACAGGTACGCTTGACAAGGGAGGTTACCGATACGCTTCTGTGGCCTCATTTTATTCGGGACACGTCTGTTTATTAATATAAACTAATATTTCATTGAAAAATCCTCAAATTTTTTAGAAAGACACTACCAAACATTAAATTTTGGCTTAGAAAAACATAGGACAGTGTCCAATGTTAATGTTTTTATAATGGTTTGGCAACAAAGGTGGTCACAGATACTCTTTTGTGGTGTCATTTTATTGGGAAGACATCTGACTATTGAATTAAATTAATATTGCCTGTAAAAAATCATGTTTATTTTATGCCAGAAATGATTGAACATGTACTAAAGATGCTCTGTAAATTCTTGCGCTGCTCACTGTTTTTTTTTTACATTTTGGGTGACAAGAGAAGACTAAGAATAAGCCTCGTAGGTTTCATTTTTTTTTCAGAAGACGTCCGCCTATTGTAATAAGTTCATATTTAATTTTTAAAATGTTTCATTTTCCCACTATAAATAATTGTATATAGACTTCATGAAAAAAAATTACAAATTTTTATGTATAGGGGTTGGGGCTGGATTAAAATCAGTCCAAATTCCCCAAAATGTCTATAGCGACCAACTTTTCAGAACAATCTTATTTCTGAAAAATGTGAGGGGTCAATTTAGTGAGGTTCTACTGTAGTTTATAACTTGATAAATAAATAAAATTGACCTAGAATGCCCATTTATTACAGCTGGTGATGCATGTTTTGCACACAAGTAAATTCTGCGATATTAGTCACACAGCAGAAATGAAAGGAAATTTTGATCTGGTGTATTATGTTACTGTGTTGCTAAAATGAATGTCCACAAATGGTGGCGTAGCCATAATTTTCTCAAGGTAGTGTGAGACTCAAGGGCGAGGGGTTTACAGCGACTGAAGTGAATGGAGAAAGGTTACACCATCATTAGCTGTGCTAACGCGTATTAATTACAAATGCTATGAGAAAAATTACCTCGCAGTATAATAAGATGCATCATAGCTAACCTCAATTACTACATATTTTATCACATTTGAAGTCTTGTTAATAATTTTAGTATAATTTTTGATCAACCTTATGGGCAAATGGACGGTTTCAAACCCCTTCCCTCTCCCCTCTACCATATTACTATACCCAGGCACACAATTATTTACGCAAGAGACGTATAATTGCCATGAGCCACCAACATTGTGCGCTGTTTGTGTAAAACAAAAATATCACAAATCTTGATACTGTAAGTGGAATACAAATTCCTTTATTCCTTTAGTGTCGCACAATATAGTTTCATGCAAGTTTGTTTTGCCAATTATTTAATCAGACCAAGCATAAGGAAGTTGTTATCCAGACTTCAACTAATTTACTTTACAGGGAATTATGACACCAAATCAAAAGGGATATGTTAAAATAATTAATTTAAAAGAAATAAGCATTTATAATTATTTTGTCGCTGAAGTGTGTCATCGCTTAGGTAATGAATTATTTACATTCTGGTGATGCCACATCCTTATTGGTGCAAGCATTTAAATTTTTTTTAGGCAGAAAGTAGTTCATACAAAAAGCATTATTTCATAATGAAACTGTTAGATGCTGTAAACATTATTTTGGTTGATTTTCGTGGAACTTGTATTGAGTATTAGCGACTAGCTAGGAATATGTATTAAGTTCAGTGTGTTGCATGCAGACGAATGCTTTTAGTCCTCACATTTGTCATGCGCGGACACCAAATGAGAGCACATATGGTGGGAATGGCCAACCTAGTATATTCTACATGCTTTGTTTCACAGGTTTGTCGCCATTCTAGTGAAATAATTGGTTAAAATTATGCATTTATTCAGATTCAGCAAGAAGGTAGTGAGTGAAGCCAAAAGTAAAATGATTCTCAGCACAAAGAGAAAGAAAACAAATACCAGTTAGTTAAAAAGTATTGGGAGAGGGAAAGTTAACTTCAAAAATAGTTTTTATGGAATGATTTCAAAGTTGCAGGGGAGGCAATACAAAAATTAAATTAGATTCTGTTGATTACAGTATGTCACAGATGAAAAAAGTAACTATTGTACAAAACAGTTGTGTGTTATCATCTACGTATTGCCACATACCAACATAATGCTAATTTTATTTCTTACTAACCGGTTGGTGAGATTATGCTACTGTTTTTAAAATATGCCGTTTTCAAAATTATTTAGCATGTTGATTAAAGTGAGATAAATGGGCACCAGAATGGTAGGGTAAATAAACTGAGCCATGGTCCTTTGTATATCTCAGTGTCAAGTTTTTGACACAAAACATTGTAACACAACCCGTCTGTGCATTTATCATTTGGTTATGCAGTGCCAACACGTTGCAGCCATTTTTAATAAGTGGATACACATCTTTTGGTTGTTTTAAATGCTCTTAAGCATGATTTTGTTTATCAGAATGTTATAATATTAGTTAGTTAGGCCAAACAGTATTTTTCAGGCATCCTGATGGCTGCAAAATACACTCAACGTGCCCATTGTTGACCTGTAAATATTTTAGAGGAGCAATTTAGTGTTTTAAAGTGCCACTTTTTAGTTTGAATTTGCCATGAAATAGCAAAAATGTTGTGTACCTTTTTTAAAATGTTTGTTATAAAAGTAATATTTTTTCAAATTTAATTATAAATGAACAGAAATGGTATATTTAGAAAATTTACCTTTATTAAACTGTGTAGTAAAGAAGATTGTACTTAAATATATTAAAATAAAATTGATTTTCATTTATGAAAAGCAGCAGATATCGGAATCTTGGTTATTGTCAGATTCTTGTGTATAGTTTGTTCCTAAGAACTTACTAAAGATATTCAGCAGTATTAAGTTTTGTATATTTTAGTTTCTGGAAGGAAACATGCTGTGTTTGTTCGACAGTTAGACTTATTCCTTGTTCAAAAATACATGTTAGAAAAAGGTAATGAGAAAAAAGTAATGAAATGTTCATGTGTTGATACAATTATACAATTGCATTGATACCTTAGCAGACTACTCTGAAAATTTGTGTGACAGGTACGATGTGATAAAAAAAATATTTTAAGTTTGCTACATTCAATATTTATCTTCTATGGAATCATCCAACCATATGAGTGTCATAACGAGAGCCCCACGTTTATGATAAATAAAATTTCATTATTAAAATTGTACCATTTTGTCGTAAAAATATTTTAATTTTGTCGAATTTTATAGCAAAAAATGTGTATTGTTATCAGGACATGTATCTGCAGTTTTGTAACAATTTCAATCAAACCTAAATGGAACATGTTATTTATTAGTTTTAATTGGTACATATTTCTATGAAATCCTTAAAAAAATTTTAATAAGGATGAAAGGATAATCTGATGAGAGTACACATGGTCATGTAACACATGTTGTTACAATCAATTTTGTCTTACCAGTCTTGTACTTTGTCAAGATATTTAAAACTGCTTAAGAACACTCACTAGCATTTGAGTTTTAAGAATTTTGCATCACCCATATACAGCTTCTGTTCATGCTTAGGTAACAAAATTTTAATTAGGATACAGAAACACACTGTCCCTTTTAATTAGTCTTTACATCCCACTGAATCGCACTATCTTGACCCTCAGCAGATTATTTCAATTTTTGTCCATACATTTAGTGTATTTTGGGTATGTGACTCCCTTAGAATTATTGCACAACGCAGTTGCCCTCCGCTTATAAAGTATATTGCCAATGAGGGAAAGGAAAATAATAAAACTGAGGTAAAATTGAAATAACAGCAAACACTGGCAAAATGCCTGTTCACTGTTAAATATTACTCCAACACAAATACATAACGTAACCACAGAAAATGAGTACAGATTTTATTATATACAAATAAAAATATTTCTTTCATAGCACCAAGTTCCTAAATGTAAAGCTGTTGAAATATTTTCTTAGGGGAGATATAATTGTTTTTACACAAAGTTCCTTTCTGTGTGTGTGTTTTTGTTTGTATGTGTGTTTTTGTTTGCGCATGTGTTTTTGTTTGCGCGTGTGGTTTTGTTTGTGTGTGTTTTTGTTTGCGCGTGTGGTTTTGTTTGTGCGTGTGTTTTTGTTTGCGCGTGTGTTTTTGTTTGCGTGTGTATTTTTGTTTGCGTGTGTATTTTTGTTTGCGTGTGTGTTTTTGTTTGTGTGTGTTTTTGTTTGCGCGTGTGGTTTTGTTTGCGCGTGTGTTTTTGTTTGCGTGTGTATTTTTGTTTGCGTGTGTGTTTTTGTTTGTGCGTGTGGTTTTGTTTGTGCGTGTGTTTTTGTTTTTTTACCACACTACCTCTGTTCTCTGTGCATACGACAGTCTCACAGCGGCAGTGTTTGTCCATGTCTCTCTTTTCGCACACACTCAATGTTTACACTTATGTGTATTTTTTCTCTCCATTTTCAATCTACTTTAAAACTAAAGGCTGATTCAGAGGTCTTAAGTAAGGAAAGAACCTAAGTGCGTCTCAAGGCTGAGCCCCATACACCTAGACATGGAGATTCTAACAACCGGGGCACATGTTCATGGCCGTAATTAGCAGGTTAGCATGGGTTACCTCCCATGCTAACCTGAATTAAACTACAAAGGGAGGGAGAAAAACCAGCATAGTCACCATAAAAACCCCTCGACAGGAAATGATTGCAAAATTCCATGCAGTTTATGAAGTAGAAGAAAGAGAGTCCTACTAGAATAGAGGATGTGTAAGAATAACCTTTATTAAAAGGGTGTTTGAAGCACTAGAAAAAAAAAGGGGGGGGGTTCTTGGTGGCTGAGTGGTTAGCTTGGTCACCTCCCACTAAGGCGAAACTGGTTCAATCCCTGGCCGGGTCACTCCCAGATTGTCGCATGTGAGAATCATGCCAGGCAATGCTGCTGCTCGGCGGGTTTTCTCTGGGATTTCCTATTTCCCCTGCCCTTTCATTTCAGCACTGCTCCATACTCACCTCAGTCACTCTCATCAGCTCTCAAGACCTTGCTGTTAGGAGCTGTCGCTACTAGGCCACCTGAGTTATACAGGATGGTGGCTAGTATAGTTTATTAAGTTAACTTACTTTGGTGCAGACTAAGGGCACCTGTGGTTGTTGCGTTAGGGGTGAACAAAGACTCGTATTCTCCGTTATTTAACACACCAGTATTTTATTAGTCTGAAGGTCACATAGGTATTTACACACACTGGCGAGACTGAGCCCTCCTGCAAGTCGTAGGCCTGAAGGGCTGGTAGGCTGAATACTATGCATTGGGGAAGGTTGTTGAAGGGAGAAGTTTCTCTACTTATCTGTAACTGCGGCTTTTGGCGAGTTGTCTTCATTGGCAGCTGAGGTATGGTGAGTTGGGTGGCTCTATTTCAGGCCCTCAGACTGGCTCTCGTTGGCGTGCTGTACTCAGCTGGCTTCTTCCTGCGGCTTTGACTGACTCTCCCGGAAGTCCGGGATGGTTTCCCGGGAATTTTGAGTGTGTTTGCGACCTTGGCTGGCATTCCTTGTTGGAGAGCGCGTCTCCTAGGCTGCGTCGACGTCCACAACGGTCCGGCTCGCGTTTCTGACTTCCCCACCTCAGAAACTGCCACTACTTTTTCGGAAATGAACTCATAAGTTCTCTGCATTTCTACTGTGTTTGTCTCGGAAACTTACACATGAAGTTTCGGCTGTGCCTGGGTTCTCTCCCCGGTGTCGTCACAATTGGCTCACTGGCTGACTGGATGCTTGCCTCGTCGCCCTACGGCACATGACTACGTCTTCTCGGGGAATGATGCCTTTCGGTATGGGGCTGCCACTCGTTTCCGGGAATTTACTCATATTCTCGGCACTGGTCTCGTCACACGACTGATTACTCCCGTGTCTGATTCGCCTCCCATTTAGGTGGGACACCTAACTCGTCTCGCGGCTGGACCGCCGAACAACTCCCGTCTCGGCTGGCGATAATTGACCTGGCCGGGATCCGAACTCCGGCCTGGTGATACGACTGCCTCTCGCACTAACTGCCTTGTTTGTTTCGCATCGCGGCTGCCGAACTACTCCTTCCCGTCTTGGCTGAGCATCTCTTCGTGTACAACTCTCGTGAACAACTGATCACAACTCCGACCCTTCCTTGGCTGCTCCTGAATTTAACCTGTCTCCCGCTACATTTAAGTTGGCTGTTGTCAGTTTCTCGAGAGAGAAATCGGGAAATCCCCTGTGTACCTCGCACGTTTTTTGTGTAGGATTTCGTTTCTCGTCAGCTGCTTGGGTGCTCCACTAGGACGGAGGGAGGGTGTGGTAGGACGTTTTCGGGAATTCCTGGGAGCTGTGTTGGCACTAATTCTCGTCTGGAGCACCCCCCGATTCCTTCGTCGAGGGCTTATATCAGCTATTTCTAGGGACTTACCCTGTTTCTCTCAACTTCGGTTCTACCCCGTGTGCCTTTATACGGCGGGACTGTCCTGAGGATACTTCTCAGGGTGTGAATACAGCGCACTGCCTATCCCCTGTACCCGTCACACGTCAGAGCCACCCAAATCTCTTCACTCACTCACTCACTCACTCACTCACTCACTCTCTAGAAGGGGGGGGGACTTAGTTTCCTTGGTCATGATTGCATTATTTGTTTCTAACCAGGAGGTGGGAGGTACCACCCCTCTGGTGAAGAGTAAAATGCAGATTTGTGCATGCTCCCGCCCATGTCCTGAGTAGACACCTGAAACAGAGAAGAGAAATAAGAATAATTAAAGTATTAAATGTGAAGAAAAAGTTAATTTTAGGTTCTTATCATTCAGGCTGAGGGATGAATTATAAAAAAACCTTAAAATCCTAAAAAATAATTTTATTAACTCATGGTAATGCTCTGTGTTACCTTAGTTCAAATAAAATGCTTACCCTTTGTTAAGCAGTTGCCTAAACAAAAAAAAATTGTTATGCGAATATGTGTAAAAAGATAAATTATTGTGAGCTGATCCACAATTCTTAATAATAAAATGTGTGTTAAAATAATACCGTAAAGTTGTGGCTCTATTAATGTGTGATTTTAATAATAAAATTTCAATTTAAGAGTCTTTAATAATAAAACTAACACCACCATTGTAATATTTTTAAAAAGGAAATTTTTCCAAAAATAACATCACATTATGTTGCTCCTGCCGATTAAATGTTATAAAAAAATACATACTCATTGACTTTAAAAAATTACATAGTAAAATAATTTTGTACAAAAATTACATAATAGAATAACTTTGTAGAATTGCCACAGCGCAAGGAAATGAGGTGCCATTTTTTGACACTAGTCTTGATTTTTTTCGTTTGTAGCACATTAATATATTTTTTTATCCAGAAACAAAAATTTATTCATGAGAGTGCTTGCTTGCATGTCTGCGCGCTTTCTTTTCCTCACTCGTCACTTCTTATTCGTACTCCTTTGTACCAGATCATTTGCTTTATCTTATAGTCTAGTTTAAGATACTCAGTATTTAGAAGTCCTAATAACAAAATTGATTTTTGTTAATGAATTAAGATGTAATGTACAGTAATACAGTAATTATTGTTGTGTACTTTTTCATTTTTTAAATTGAAGGGCCTGTCAAGTAAGTGTGGCGGGTGCAGGTTTTTATTTTATATCAAATATACCATATTACAGTGCTCCATGCAAGACCATAGTAAACATTTTTTGGTGATGGCATGAAATCTTTGGCAGATGTATCGGCTCTGTAATCAGCATCATGTAATAGGTATATGAACCACTAAGAAGGTGGTCCACTTAGTACTGTTGCCATTCGGTGGACAGCTGTAAAAAGAGGAGCCACAGATGATAGTGGCACTACCACCCGTGACAACCACTGCAGTGATGTTATGTGCTGCTGTTACTATAATGCTGATGCACCACCTTGCTGCCATGCTTAACTTGCCCTAACCAATATCCAGGTCCAGACCTCAATTAGTGAGTTGATAGTATTTCTGCGTTGTGCATCGTTGTATTATTCTGTTTTCTCTTTGAACTGTTAATTGTGCAAGGCATGTAAGACAGCTAGAGCCCATTAAAACTGATAACTGGATTTGCTTAACACTTTCCTTTGAGAGAATTTTGTATCCTGCCATCATGTAATGACCAAACAATTGTCTTTTTATTTCCCCTGCCCCACCCTCTGGGCGCCCATCACCATTAGTAGTTGTAGCTGATGTACCTGTCATTGCAAGACAACTAGCTGTTGGTCATCATGTAGGGTACTATCAGCTCCTTCTGCTTTTAACACTTCAATGTCCCGTTGATGTAGGCATAACCATTTTGCCAGTCCTTCTTTCTTACTTAACGTACACTTCCCTCCCTCTCCCTGCCTTATTCTCTTCACAGCCTGCAGTTTTGCACACTATCGACTAGCCAATCTTTGCTTGTAGTAATGGCTGACACGCCTGTTGTTACTTGCAACATTGCAAACTCCCAATCACTGTCTTGAGAACAGCAAAAAAAGCCCACATCATCAGATACACAAGTTCAGTGACACAAATTTTAGGCCAAGATTGAGATCTTACAAATCCTGCTATGTGCACTTGATGTTTAATTTGTGAAAACACACCATCAGTCATATGGCAGTGAGGCACATGTTGTCTAGTTCATCAACTTTATTATTCCAACTGTATTTGTAGTGATGTGATTTGTAATTTGCAGTNACATGTTGTCTAGTTCATCAACTTTATTATTCCAACTGTATTTGTAGTGATGTGATTTGTAATTTTTTTTTATTGTTATTTTGGTCTGACTGTACAGTGGAGACAAACTGTGTTGCGTGGGTACAGGTTGTTGTAATTTATTTTTATTATTTTATGGTTTCTTACCCATTTGTAGTCCACAGAGTAAACTGCTAATTCTAGACCTAATTTCCTGGGTATTGATTTTTACAATTCTACATTTAATGTGTTTCATTCCCTGTTTTGACATTATAATGCAATTTTGAAAGTTTTTGTTTCGGTGTCGTGTCGGGCACAAACATTTTATAAAACGGTGATGCCTTTAAGTTGATTTTCAAAATTTATGTAATGAAATACTGTATAGATACATTATTTTCACTGCAGGTTTAGTTATATTCAAGGGATGCATGCTACATAAAACGAAAAGTAGTAAAAATAGTATTTATCTGTCGTGGTTATATTTCATAGAACCTTAGAATTAACTGTTGAAAACATTGTCATGTAGTTTGTGTTAAAATAACTGTGTAACTTAACATGTAGTTGTCAATTGATGTTATTAGTCACATGTTGTAGACTTTGATTTGCAAGAATTGTTACATTTTGTGACCAATAACCTGTTATCATGTTCTTATTTTTCGTGATGTGCATTTTTGTTTTCGTAGTTAATTGTTTTTTTCTTTTCTCCCTCCTTTCTTTTCTGTATTTTGGATGCGGTGAATGGTAGACGATGCTGCCAGCCAGTAGCCAGCCTGCTACAGTTCCCAAGCTTGTCACTAGGGATGACGTGAAAGAAACATTACTGTTGCAACCACCGCCATCTTACCGAAGGCGTTTTGGTCAAACCCTGAACCCTAACATTAGATTGGAAAACTTTGAGCTTCAGTCTGGAGTGACACCTGTCATTCAACAACAACGAAATAGGAAGATGTCGCAGCAGTCATCTGTTGTGCACCCAGCAGAGAGGATCAGGAAGCTGTCTCAGCCTATGCCACATCCATCATTGTTGGGTTGGCATCACTATCCTGTTTGGAACCCTAATGTCCCCCCACCTGGATATCCACACCTACCTACGACTGTTCCATATGTGGCAGTTCCACCTCCTATTGTTGTACAGACCCCTGAGATGTACAGAAGTATTTCTGTGGGGTCAAGAACCCAGCTGTCTCAAAACCAATTCTCTCCATATGACTACCAACACTGTCAAACTGGAATCACGCTTCCGCTCTCTAACAAGGATATTGCTTACGAGAGATACCCAACTCGACGACGAGGCAGCCAGCCTGCGTACATGGTTACTGGTATTGAGCCTCAGGGTTTACTAGATAATGCTGTAATGAAACAGCATAAATTGAGAAAGACATTTTCTGAGAGATATCAGCACACGGAGGCACCAGCACATTCCATGCCAGACCTTGCGTGGCGTGGCTCATACCACCTTGCACAAACCCAAAGACCCAGAGACCGGCTTGCTCGTCGTCAGGTTCGTAACAGTCGCCTTAGGGAGAGGCGGAAAGGCGTGACCAACCCACCAGGTTACTTTCCTAAATTCTCATCTGTGAATGACTTGAGAGGAGCAAACATAGCTTACCTTGAGGACCCCCAGGAGGTATTAAGAGCAAGACTGAAACCAGCTAGAAGTGTAGGCAATTTATCAAGATTGAGCCCAGTTCCCGCAAGTAGCTTAGATCCGGCATATCATACAGTGCATGCAGGAACCATCCGGTACTCGGACTGGGGAGACAGTGATGACTCTGAGGAGCTGGAACTTTACGATTCCAACACGGATGATGACATGTTCTCTCACGTCATACCCTCTGGTGGCAAGTTTGTGAATCGGGCACCCACTCGGAGCGGTGGGATGGAGTTGCAGGCATCACGGGTAAGAAATGTTATTACTCTGTTATTTGTATGTACATTTCATAAAGTAATTTGTGCAGGTGCATGAAGCTTGGGTATGGCTGGCTTTGTTTGGTGTGGTATTGCCTTTCAGATTTTGCTATGATCGCTTAGTGTATATTTCAAGCCACTAATCCCAAGGAAAGAATTTTTCAATATTACACCAGTCACTTCTCAAACATGATCCGTTCTGCCAGCCATGTTTTAGCAGTTTCCGAGATAGAAATAAATCTTTGGTTAATTTATGGCTTTTTTCAATATTTCTTTTGAATCTCTACATTAATCCGATCCAATTACATGTCATATTATAGATAATTTTAAGGGTAATCCAAAGGTATTTCAATCATTTAAATCGGATAAATAGTTTGCGAGAAATGAGGGTTTTAATTTCACTGAAGATTGCCTCCACGAACTCATTATTTAGTGTGTGTGTGCATTTTGTGAAAATAAGCATACACGTGTGTGCAGGTGTTATTTTACTATATATGTGCATAAACTACCCCTCTTCTCCCCACCAGGTTGTAAAGTACTGTTAATTCAAATCTCAAAATTACAACCTTTCTTGGTTCCTAGGAAAATGACAGTTACTTTGGAGTCATAATTTGATTTTTGACTTATTTTGACTTACCCCTGCACCCTACCTTTTATGCAAAAATTGCATTAAAATTTTACGGGCGGTTTTTGCACATTTTGAGATACAAAATTGCATGTTATATTTGTTAAATACAGTTAATTTTTTTATGAATTGGTGCTTAAGACAAAATTGGACGTATATTGATTGACTTTGACCCCATAAGTGGATGCACCATGAGTGGAGTGTCTCAGCCTCCGGAGCTTCCCGTAGGCTCACCGTGATGTTGAGCACCATCGCACACTATGCCTTCGTGCCTATCATAAATGTCTACATGCTGCCTGGAGGCCAGTAATCCGCACGCCTTGCCGCCGCGCATTGGTGAGGTTTCCCCTTCCATGCAGCCATCAGCATCCGTCCCAGACCTGCCAAGCTCTCAGGGCCTTATATATACTGCCAAATACCAGAATCGAAGCAGTTCATTAGAGCTTGTTCTCCAACCTGAGCTTTTTGCCTTGGCTATCGCTCACATGGCCTGCCTTTAGAGTCTTTCTAGACCTTTGTTAAAAGTAGATGTATTATCCTAACATCAAACTTAAGTTCAACACATACTGCGCTCTTGCTACACAGCCGTATTTGACGAGTTTCTGAGTTGTCACCCCCAAGTGGCACGTCCATGCTGGCCTTTGGCATTCTGGGGTCATGCTCGCTCCATGGTTTTTCGTTCGGCCGTCATTTCCGCCCTGCAGTATAAAAGCTTGGCAAGCCTGCCCCTTGTTCTTCAGACGTTAGTTGTAGCACAGGTCAGAGGTATACGGGATGGAACAAAAGGTAATTTACGTCTGGGGGATGATAGAAAAGGTCAAGATGAACAACATTTATATGTACCGAAAGTCATGTACTTCGACCGTTTTGCCACTAGGGGTGCAGATAAGGTGGATAGGTTAGGGGTCTAGGAGCATGCATCCTCCACGACATTATGTGTTGGATCGGTCACCGTTGTTGACATGTGTTGAGCAGTATGTTTCTGTTCAAAGACGATCAACAGCGTGCATTTGGCAACATACTGAGTATGCACAGAAAGGTAAGCCTTTATGTCATAATGTACTGTGCATGCAGTGTTCATTGTGTCACAACTCTTGGAGAGTGTAATAATTATTGTACAGTATTGATGAGTGACGGTCTATGGACAGGAACACGTCAGCGCCTGAATAGAAGTTTTAGTTTGTGCTATATCAGGCGCACAGGTAAAAGGGGTTTACAGATGCTAATGTGGTGGGTCTGTAAGATTTGGTGCTTAGCCTTTATGGTGCCTTTGTAGAGCGTCTGGCGGGTAGGCCGCCTGCTTGGCACAAAGTCGATCTGTGCTGGAGCTGGTTTACGATTGCGGGGTGTTGGTGGAGCTGCTGGCTTACCTCCCACAGCCGGTCGATGGATACTCGTCGATATTGGTACAATGGCGGGCCTCCTGGCCCGGCTTGGTGGTGGCGACGATGTCTGCTGGACAGCTAGGCAGGGAGACGTGTTCGTCTGTGGTCTGCAGGCTGTCGGCCCACTAGTGCTGGTTAGTGGAACTGTGTCTAAGTCATCAATGCGCTCGATGCCTTGGTCTAAAGGCAAGCCTAGACGGAGGATCTCAATGACTGGGTGTATAGCCCCAGGGAGCTTTACCAGGGGTCCAAACAGATGACTAATGTAACTGCGAGGTGAGGTCTCAATAGTTAGCAGGCAGTGTGAACTCGTTCCCGGGTGGGGGTGAGGTAGCTGAAGGTTAGGTCAGGTCGTGTAATCAACGCTTGCTTAGGAGTGAGGATGGCAGCTACCTTCCTATCGCTTTACTTACTACCTTCTCTGTGGCATTTACCAAGGAATTAGGTTCTACGGATCACGTCCGCAACGGGGTGGCAGGCGACAATAACCATAGCTAGAGTGTGATTCAAAAGGGGTAGATCCTTCCTTGCCAGGTCTGTTAGTCCCTCCGGCGAGTTTGTACGCTGTGGAGGTAGTAGGTTAGCTGACAAGGGGAATCTAGCCTCTTCGTTGTGTCTCTTGCTAATGTTTGTGGCTCTACGATACGTGTGCATCATGTACCTTTATGTGCTTTGTCCACAGTATGGGTGGCTCTCTAATAAGTTGTTTCTTGTGACATACGTAGAGTCCTTTTAGGGGACAGGCCGCAGTCCTACCCTAAGATCGGCAAAATCAGTATTAATCCGCAATTCCCCGTCTCCTTTGTGAGGTGATGCTTACAAAGGATGACTAAGCTCAGTTCACTCAAGAAAGGGCAAGTTGTGGTTAAACTGTAAACTTGTTTTATTCTCTCCAGAATAAGACACGGTGACCCGTACTCTCGTACTAATATCAAGCACAGATTAACTCTCAGAAGGCAATCAAAGACAGATAAAGGTGCCTGTTTGCTTGAAGAGCCTGGCCTGAAGGGCAAGCAAAAGAGCACAGAGCAACAACTAGGTAGATGTGATAACAACTAAACCCTAACTGAGGCTAAGTTGTAGTCCTGAAGGGACTTAAGGGGGAAGTATGGGGTGTGGGTGTTGACGGTAATGTCAATTAAGTGGAGAATGACAACTTTTCTGGGACTGCAGCACGTGCAGGAAGAAGTCCAACGTTGGTAGCTGAAGATCAACGGTTGGTCTCTAGTGAGGAGAGTGGTAGAGAGCAAACAGAGTAGAGAGCCTTGGCACGACTTGTGCGAAGGCGAGCTGCTGATGTGAACTGCTGTTCTGCGGTGGTGTAGGGACATATATTCACCTGCGCTTGGGGGTTGCTCCTCCCTTTGTAGGCGGAGTCAAACTCTGCTGCCATATCTCGGGGCGGCAGGGAAGTAGGCTTCCCTGCTATGCGGGGTTGCATCAGCTGCGCGAGCTCAGGTGCAGTTTCTCTGGCGTGGTTTAATAGTATATTCAATTCTCTGCACCCACTCACACTCCCACCTACCAGGGACCGAAATATGCTCAATGACAACAGAGGATTCCTACCTTCCCTTACACCTTGTTTTTCTACCCAGTGGCCAAAACATGCTCAGCGGTAGCAGGTGCAAAGTTGGACACTTACACACAGCCGGTTTTACGTTGCCGACTTGCACTCAACTAGCTCTACCTGTTCTTTAGTTTCCTGTATTCTATTTTTACACTGTGTTGTCATTTTTACCCCCCAGTTTTCGAGCCTGTTATTCAATTCTGTGAATTTGTTCTCACTCTTTTCTGCTTGTCGCCGAATTTCTTATCCTAATTCCTGTTGCAGCTACTGTTGTACCTGTTTAAACTCCTGTTTAATCTCCTGTAAGGACAACAGGATCTTAAACATTTCTGTCTGACTATCAGTTTTCTGTGAAGGATCTGGCGCATTTCCCATATCTACTTTCTCTTTGATTACATCGCTATCGGCTATTTCTTCGTGTAGGCCTACCTTGCTGTCTGAATAATGTGCCATTTCTATTCCCGATTGGTTGCTTACAGATCCTATATATAATTCCGTATCAGACTGGCTATGATTTCTTATCAAATTATGTGACATTACCTTTAACCTTTGTTTTATAAAGAGAATACAATCCTTAACCTTGATAACTAAACAGAAGACGTTACTTATTTTGATGGCTTCACTGTTAATTGATGATTTCTTACCGTTTGCTGTTGTTGATGAATGAGGTCGTCTCGTACCTGAAACTTTGGTGTCGTGCTGCTGGAAACCTGGAACTACCGGTAACTTGGTGTGTTGATCTTCTCGATGTTTGTAGATCTCTTAGATTCGTCTTCAAATGTGGATATTATTCATGCCCCACTTTGGGCGCCATTTTGTAACATTGGGCGCTACAGTTACACCGCTATACGTTAAGTTGCCACTGCTAGCTCAGAGGTGGAACACGAGACTCAGTAAAATGGACGCCGATTATTTAAGAAATAAGTTCAAGTTCCAGAGTATTTTGTTCTATACTTTATTTATCATTTATTGACACAGTTCACAGCCGAAGTTCATAATATGCACGGTACGAAACGTGCCTACATAACCATACAAGTGCAGAACAGCGCCACAGTCGTTTACTTAATTATTATGTTCTGAAAAAACTTGCATCACAAGAAATATTAAATGCGGCTACCTCCCACACCGGCGGAGAAATAATATAGCAAAGTCTAGTTGCAGATGTGGGGGTTAACATCACGCCCGACGCGGCCTAGGCGAGCATTGTATGACTGCTTCCGACGACTGCTCGATATCAACTGACCTCCAGCCCTGAAGGGCGACTGACCTGAAGTAACTGCTAGAAGGGCGACAGGCACACGTGTATTTGTGCTGCCTATCACCCCCCTCTCCCCAGATAAGGGCTTGGCCACGCACGCTCTCCACACGTTATCGATACTGCGTCGTTAACGAAACTTCGTTGTAGGAACTAATACTGTCGACGTCAACATTCAGATAAACGATATTCTCGTACAACAAAACTTGTTGACGCATTCTGAAAAAAGCTAAATAACGCTGACGCTTAAGAAAACTGAAAACTACGACGTTCGAAACGAAACGGTAACCTGACTCCTGATAAACGTAAAACAGCAAGCGTCCGCCCGATATACGTACTATCACAGTAAAATGAACCACCACTGCTTTTAACTTCAAACCCGATAAAAATATTACGAAGCTTGGCAAAGCTTAAGAAAAACAAACAAAATTGAAACATGTGTCCCGAAAATTAAGAATACTGCGTCATTACACAGGACACACCTCAAAACCTCCTGTCTGTGGGGCTGGAGCCGAAAGATGCTCAACAATGTTCAATCTATACCTAGGCACAGGAGCAAACCATGCTCAGCTGCCATCCCTTCACTTCCTACTCCAACCACCAGGATGCAGGCCTACAAGGACGTTGGGAACGCACCCCACGCCTCGCTGGAACAAGTGCTAGTCGCGCATGCTGCCATCTATTTCCGGTTGTGTAAACCCTGTTCAGTGCCACGCAGTCGCAGTGTTAGTAGATAAGGTGTTTTAGTGATTTTTGAGTGTATTTGTAAGCAAGTGTTCCTAAGCCAGTGTAATGTTTGTGTAAATTGTACTCATTGCCAGTGCTGTGGTCAATAAAATCCAGGGAAGTTACGAACAAGTGTGTTTTACAAATGTCTGCTTCTCCACCCTCCTATGTTCTTACTCTAAAAAAAAGTCTAAAGGTGAAAGCCAGTGCAGAGAGATGTGCCACTTCAAGACCTACGAGTGATCCTCCTCTTAACTTATTTTATTATCACTCAAAAACAATACACATGCTGCTAAAATACGGTAAAAGTACAATTAAAAAACGTCAAAATGATTGCCTAAGGCTTAACATTTAAAAAGAATTAAAATCGAGCAAGCGGGCACCTATTGTGAGCTGAACAAAGCCACTGTTACAAAGCAGGACCTTGACATTATAATTGAAACAATAAAATTATGAAAGAATTATTAAAATATTGGANAAAAGAATTAAAATCGAGCAAGCGGGCACCTATTGTGAGCTGAACAAAGCCACTGTTACAAAGCAGGACCTTGACATTATAATTGAAACAATAAAATTATGAAAGAATTATTAAAATGTTGAATAAAAAACAGGTAAGTGTATGGCCCCTCCAACAATCCAACTCTCAAAAACTTGTGTGTGAAAGTAAATGTGGTCCCATATTACTCCTGTGCGAGGCGTAAGAAACATTTCATTGCCTTAGGACAGTTCAACGGCAGAAAATATCAAAAGACAGAAAACTATACAGACCAATTTAAAACTTCAGGGAACCACAACCATGAAACCAAAAATAAGTTAAGTCTAAACACAATTTAGGCTGGGCAACCAAAAAAAGAACTTATGAATGCAAAACATTAGCTTTTCTATTTCTTCACTATGAAACTTGCCCATCATGCAAATTTACCAAACATACAAACATGCAAAGCTGGTAAAATTCACTAAACCATGACCAACATGTGCTAACTTGCGGAGAAGCCTTGACCAGGCCCCTAAACCGAATCACAGTAGAAGACGAGGCAACAGTCCTCAACAACTAGGGGTGGGAGAACCATAGCACGCATGCGTAGAGGGAGGGTAACTGCAAACATGAAGGCGGGGCGTATACGTAAGGGAACCGAGACCAAAAGCGTCCAAATAACGAGGAGCACAATGCGAACCTCACAATCTCCCCCTCTAAAGACCCGATGTCCTAATCTAACAAAATTTGTTAGGCCGGTATTCCAGAACATTTTTATAGGTGTTTTGGTACAGCTTAAGCCATGTCCAGGCCTTATCAGTATTCCAGAACGTTATAATGCTAGTTAAGGCCTTAGTTAAGCCACGGCCGAAGCCATAATCTTGTGGCTTCAATTTTGGTAATTTATCCTTGGCGCAAATTAAACCTACGCATGCGCAGAACGCATATCATTTTGGCAGAGCCGGTAGCATGACATACATCCATAAACAATACAACCCATACAGACAGTTATACGTCGCAATGTCATTATTTATCAAAAAATTGGGAAACCAGCACAATTTCGTTGTTTTGTAAATAAAAGTTTAAATTGGGATAGAATACTGTGTATTATGTACTACACGTTTTAAAGGCTTTCCATCATTAGAAACAATGCAAACACATAATAGCTGAACGTCTATTATATATATATATATATATATATATATATATAATTTATTCAGCTGTACCAGGTATGAGTTGCGTTAGCGCAACTGGTAGAGCGTTCACCTTCGGCTGATGCGATTCGAGTTCAAATTCCACTCGATGTGAATGTGAATATTTGTTGCATCACTAATAGATACCTAACGAATGTTCAGATTCTGTCAAAGACTGATTTGCAAAAGCTACGAGAACAATGTGACCATCCACCCACAGTGCAGCTCCAAGCACCAAGGAGGAAACGTCCTCCTGTACAATGAAACGACACGTAAAATCCAGTAAGGATAGAACAGGCGGGGTACTATGCTGCATCTTCAATGGTACAAAAGTTTTCTCCTTTTCCGACGCCCGGCAAAATTCAGCCGTCTTTCTTTTGAGATAATATAAGGGTGCAACAATTTCTGAATAGTTCTCTATAAAATACAAATAATATCCCACGAGGCCTAAAAGTTTTTGTACACCTTTTAAAGTACAAGGCCGTGGAAGGTTAACAACAGGAGCTACCCAGTCCGGATCCATCAGAAGCCTACCTTCGCAAATAATGTACCCAAGAAATTTCACTTTGTTTGCAGCCAATGTCACCTTATCCGGGTTCACGGTTAAGCCTACTTCCTGAAATCACTCTTAAGACTTGGCACAAATGAGTCGGATAGGAATCCATATCTTTGCTATATACAATACATTGACTCTAATTGAAAACAAACCTATATTTAAAATCAGATAACACAAAGATCTAATACACGAAATAGGGCTCTTGAGTACCAAAATTCGCGCCAGTTTGGATTCTGGTGAATTCATTCTTAATTCCAGGGCATGCTACATGTGGTATACTTTCTACAAGAAGGGTCCAGTAGACATTGGTGAAAACTATTGTTTATATTCAATACTTAATAAACTTTAGTGCAACCAAGATGTTGCACTGCACAATCTATCGTATGCAGGGGGAATGGATCATTGTATATTTTCTGGTTTACCGATATACGATTTACCACTAACCTATATTTATCACTGTCCTCTTTCTTCACTAAAAAACAGGGCAAACAATATTCAGATGTTGATGACACTATCACACCTGCCTGTAGAAACCTATGAATAATTTCATGAAATGCCTGCAGTTTAGGCAGAGGACAACGAAAATGACTATCCCGGACAAGAATATCATCCACGAGAGAGAATTTGTACGGGAGCACATCACATTTCCCAATCTTAGTGGTGATGACATCATTGAAATTTTCATGCAAGCGTATTAAACGCCCAGTAACATCCAGATGAGAACCAGTATTTACACAGGACTGCTGATTAGTAAGCTTAGCTCCCATTCCATGATCTAAACTAATTTTAATATTCGGAGCTAATCCAAAATACATAATAAAATCATCTAAATTTACTGATGCATGAGCATGGCCAGGAAATTAACCCAATATGTCATAATTCAGAACTGGAAGTATCCTGAATGGAAATGTCTCTGAAAAATTACTAATTTTAAAGTGCAAATTGACGTGATTGGCTTTCAGCACTTCCCCATTTGCAATACACAAACACAATTCTGGGACACTATGAATCCACGTCTTTGAAAGCACCTTAGCATGCAACAAAGATTTTAAAAATCGATAACTAATCACGCTGTGGGTACGCTGGTATCAACAAGAGCCAGGTGTAATGCACCACCGCACGCAACCTGCACCAAACACTTCTTTTTTGACAGCTGGCTTTTATTTGCATATGAGCGACGGCTGGAAACACTGCACAAATTCCCAGCCGTCAATCGTTTCCCATGTGATTACAACTGGCGCGTAGATGTCCGACCTGGCCACAAAGAAAACTTATATGCTGAGACACAACACCACGTTGTGTGCAAGTATGACTTACGTGGCCTCTCATGGCGCAATTACTACAGCGACGATTCTCTATTCTGTCGCTCATGGCCATCACTTTACAGTCGCACATTTATCAGATTAGAGCCTTTAGGCAGGGGAAATGTTGAGCGGTACTCAGCTGCTGCAGTCAGTCGGACCTCCAATTTAACCGTCAAAACCCAAAGCTCAGTTATTGATTGTGGCATAGATAGCAGGGTACACAGCATATGCTCATGGGGTGCTAGGTTCTCCAGCACAATATTAACCACCTTGATTTTGGGCAAATCCATACTTAATGCTGGCTAATTAAAGACTCAACAAATCCAATTAAAAGCTCGCCAGGATGGAAGCAATGCACAAAATCAGGTAAAAAAGTACATTTAATGTGTGTGGGTAAGGCATGCGCTAAAAGCTTTTGATGAAAATTCACAAATTACCTGTTCAGACTATTAATTTCCTCAATTATAAGCTGTAAGGCATACCCAGACATGCCAACTGTTAAGATTTATCGGTATAATTTACAGAAATGGTCTTCTTTTTATGGTTTTACGGGAGAACTAACCATTTTTACGGATCTCAGGCGTAAATAAAATCATTGCTAAAAAATTTAATATTCAGAATTGGTAATGGATAGTGAGACATGATTGTGTGTTTAGAATTAAGTTTCCTCGTTGGTTACTGTTCTGTCTTAATTTTTCTCATTGGTTGTAGCCAGCGAATCATAATATTTCTTTATTTTTATACATTGCTTCTTATCGGCCGTTTTAATTTTACCATAACTAAAGACGCTAATGACGAAGCAATATTCATGACGTTGATTTCTCAAAATGATGTCTCATCTTGTTTTTCATGCTGTGTGTGTCAGTAAAGCTAACTGTTCTGTAAATGCTTCATTTAACGTTTTATCTGTGATTTACAATTTGTCGTTTTATGAATGCCATGGTGATTCGAATAACTTTTTTTATACATCAGTGCTACTTATAGAAGAATAAAGCATTTATGTTACATGCAATTGCAGTTTATGGTTTATGACAAAATGTTGTGGTGGCAGTTTCAGAGGATATTTTATTTATGGTGCGAAAACAGAAGAAACAGTATTTTAAAAGTGCTCCTGTGAAGCAGATACCAAAGATTTTCGTTTCATTTCAAAGTCCGATGAAGGGCAGACATTTGCATGCTGTTCTATTTGCCATTGTGATTTTAATGTTGCTTGTGGAAGAAGGAAGAAAATAATATTTAAAACCACATTGAATGTTTAAAACATGTTACATATATCAAAAGTGCAGAACAGATTAAATTGCATGAATGAAAAGTAGGCTACTGTAGGCAGTGTTTTGAGTATAGATGGCCGTATAAAGTATGTTAGGTTATCCAAAGTCATGTTGCTGATTCTTAAAATTAATCCCAGCTATGCTGAATGTGAATGTGTGTTCAGCCTGTTATTGTATATTAGCTTATTTAATTGATATCAGTGTTCAACCTACATGAATATATTTTACAAGAAGCATCACAGCTCATCGAAATGTGGTAAGCCATGATATTAATATTTTGTTATACACAAAAGCATGTTGTTAATATTTAGGTCTAATTTTATGCTGGTAATAGTAAAAAAAAATAGTATTGTGTGTAGGCTATCTCATGGGTGTTTGTTTTTTGCAAAGGTACAATTTTTTGATAGGTCTGCTGTTACGATTGAATTAAAATGTTGCATAGAATTTACGCATTATTTTTTTGTTTCTTAAGAGTTTTACTTACGAGAGTTTTGGAAAGTCGTCAAGTTTCCATGACCTTCACACGTCATAGAAAGAGCTCGCAATAAAGTTTTTTTCCATCACATCAGTTATAAGTCAATTATCTTAGTCACCACAGTAAAAAAGATTAACACTAGGCGGGGTTCTGCCAAGGACAGGACAGGTAGAAATAAAACAGACTGGAAAAGTAATTTGTTGAACTACCACTTGGAGACCGCCTCACCCACATTGCAGCTCAATTCTCCATTGCAGCTTTTCCTAAGGCAACAACAGTGCGTCACAACTCTGCAACCTTAGCCTCGACAGGGAAAGACACCTCATAGTCGGTGAGCAGAGATATTAGCTCTTCTTTCTTTAGGGTGTAAAGGTAGCCAACTTTCGACATCTCAGATGTGGTACATGAAACAAAAAGTCGCAGTATGAGAGAGTTGTGCAGATTAATCTGTGACGTACACAAATTATAATTGAAGCAAAAGATTACAATATTATTTTTAATTGGAAAATACAGGTCTCAAAGCCAACACACGTGCTGCTAAAATATGGTAAAAAAGTACAATTAAAAAAACTCCAAAATTATTTTAACTGAGCAAGTCGAATAAAAAAACAGGTAGGTCAATGGCAGCTCAAACAAACCAACTCTCAAGAAACGTAGGTGTGCGAAAGCAAGTGCTGTCCCAAAATACTCCTGTGCGAGACGTAAGAAACGTTTCATTACCTTCGGGCAGTTCAGCGGCAGAAAATATTAAAATATGGAAAACTATACAGCACCAGTTTAAAACAAGTTAAAACTGTCAGGCAACCACAATCGTGAAACCGAAAGCAAGTTAAATCTAAACACAATTTAGGCTGGGCAACCGAAAAAGAATTGTGAATGCTAGTTAAACACTTGCTGCTGATTAGGTTTTATGGACTGTAATACACAAGTTAAACACTGCACATGATAAACAATGCTCACCTTGGCGCTATTCTGAGCAGAACTGACTAAAACATGGTGAACTCCCATGAGATCATCTTCTTCAATGGCGCCATCACCAGCAACTAGTTAAAAGCAGGAGATTCAAATGTATAAATTTCACCAATTATTACACTAGGTATATACATATGTACAGTGGTCCCCAACAGCTACCCTATTTCTTCACTATGAAACTAGCCCATCACACAAATTTACCAAACAGACAAACCTGCAAAGCTGCTAAAATTCACTAAACCGTGACCAATCTGCTGAATAACATGTCAAGAAACTTTGACTATGCCCCTAACCCGAATCACAGTAGAAGACAAGGTGAGAGAGGTTGAACAATCCTCAACATAGCCTTTCACCTCGTAGTAGGGATGGGAACGGCAAAGAACATGCAGGCAAGGAGTATACGTAAGGGAACCGAGACCAAACGGAAACGGAGTGCTNTTGAACAATCCTCAACATAGCCTTTCACCTCGTAGTAGGGGTGGGAACGGCAAAGAACATGCAGGCAAGGAGTATAGGTAAGGGAACCGAGACCAAACGGAAACGAAGTGGTGACCACAAAAGCGTCCAAATGAGGAGCGCACTGCAAACCTTGCAGTAAAATGTAAATTTTCAAAATAACAAAAATTAAGTAATTAAAATGCATTGCTCTTATTTTAAAGGAAAAGTAGTTGTAATGTGCACTTGCTGAGATGCTTCCAAAGCCAAGACATTTTGAAACTGTGCAGATTAAAGCAGAAATGTTGCTACTGTACTCTGCTTCATTAGATTTTTACATTGGGCTGTTCAAAATGTAATGTTCTATATTCCTTTGTACTGTATTAAACCTATCAAATGTGTACGGTACGTATATAGATAATCCAGAGGAGGTGATCACACTTTTTGTCCAGAAAAGTGTAAGTAATTGTTATTTCATAATGACTAGTATTAGTAAAGTATAATTTGCTTGGTGTGTTGGATCAAATTCAGTTTGCATATGGCAATATCAAGTTCTGAAAGTGCGTAAACCACCACACTAAATTGATGACTGAATGTATGTGGCAAACATAGGACTTAATTTTCAAAAATAAAGTAGAATGTAAAAGTAATTGCTAAGGCAGCTTATTCTTTGGGATTGGTATATTGTTTATACATAATTTATGGTAAAAAAATTTCAGTTCAAAGTTTATGTAATAAAGTACATACAATAAAAGATCAAAATTGTTGTTACCCTAGGATAACTAGTAGTCATCAGCAGAGGAACATGTCCCTCAAAGGATGTAATCTAAGGTTGCAAGTAGGCCACTAGGCTACCAAAAATATAAAAAAGGACAGGAATTCAAGTACTCGCACTGTAGTACTTGTCGACAGGCGCACACACACAAAGGAGGACACATTTTCCACGCAGTTGCACGATTGGGACGTTTCGCTGGCTAGGCCAGCTTCATCAGGCTGCAAGTTGTAGGACACTGCAGTATGATGGAAGGGCGCTGTTAGTAGTAAACCTAGCGGCCAGATGGCGAACTAGGGTGCGACGGGTAGATTGAAAATTTGCCGGTATAGCTGATGAGTGCGGTTTGGAGCTGTGATTATCTGAGGCCTGGTGGCTGCCTGGATTTTTTTATAAATTGAACTAATTTACCTGTGTCTGAGTTCTGAGCTATTCCTTGCAGGTGCTAACATAATGGATGTTATCTGGAGTTGTACAGTTTATAAATATCCATACATTTTTCTTTACTGTCTGAAAATTTGATTTTTATGATAGAAACTTTCTGAAAATGTGTATGAAAACTTTTGGGTGGTGTGGAGGACTAGATATGTAAAAACCTAAGTACATGAAAGTGTACATTTGTGTGTTGGTGCACAAATATGTGCGCTCAAAATTTTTTGCATTATTAATTTGCAATGACTAATTTTTGATTTCGCATAGCTTGGCTAAGGTTTTTGATAACAATATTACATAACAGACAAGTACTGATGCTAAAATTTGTTAAGTTTATATTTTGGTGGACACACTTGGTCTCATTTACAGTGAATACAGTAAATGTCTCTTTGGGGCGGTGGTGGCAGGTAGTTGAAGCTTGGGACTGTCTTCTGTACTGGGATCTGGAAGATGGATAAATCCTACCTCTGTCTTCCCCTCTGTTTATAATTCTCCTGAACTCACAGCTAACCTGTATGTGTAGCTTAGAAATTATGTTTGATTGTGCATGTTTGCTTTTGGGATGCTGCATGCCGTGCAATGAAATAAACACCTCACTTGTACATTAGTCATTCCAGATTTTATATTTTGTGCTCTGTGTTTGGGTTTGTGTATTTATCATTTTAACATTTAATAATGTTGTAACACCTTACCCCAATGTTGCGTAGTAGCAGGTGCTACAAGTAATTGTTATGTAGTTAGGAACCCTGTACCATGTTATATTCTTTTTTCTTTTGTAATCACAATGTATATTAGTATAACTGTTTTTCTTTATTTTTGAATGCACAAATTACCTTTTGGCACATTTTTATTGGCACACCATCATTCATAGTTTAGCCATTAGTTAAGAAGGAAAGTAACTATGTACTTAATTTTTTTAATTATCGTCATGTATGCTATATTGCAAAAAAAAAAAATAACCATTCAGACTGCTAAGCAGCTTAAGTAGAACTGCAGGCAGGATGCATAAACTTTGTGCATATGCTCTGCTTTCCCAAGTAGTGAAGTGGAAAGGTGTGTGGTGAGGTTCCCTTCTCTTTTGTTGGCTATTAGTTGTGACTTATACCATTTAAGTGGGTTTCCATTGTGTCAATATGTGTGTGCCGCATGCAACAAAGTTGTAGCCTAGGTACTGCTGCTTCCCAAAAGGTTAAAGGACTGCAATTTAGCAGATCCTCGGGAACTTAATGCATTAGCCAGGGGATTATGTTCTCTTTGTATATCCTTTAACTTTTCAGTTGGCCAACCTGTCATTTGATACAGATTGGTAACCTAGGACTGTGGGTGGTTTTCTCGGAACATGTGATGCCATTTTGGTACCCAGTCTCATCTCAGACTCTGTTTTGATATATTCTCATTCATTCATCTCTTCCATAGAATGGTGTGGAAGTGTTAAACTGAGTGCATGAACCAGCGGCCTGGACCCGCGGTTCCTCTCGCACTGAGCAGGAATACTGGGGTGACGCCTTCTTGGTAGGGTAAAACTCACCTGTCTCACGACGGTCCAATCCCAGCTCACGTTCCCTGTTGGTGTGTGAACAATCCAATGCTTGGCGAATTCTGCTTCACAATGATAGGAAAGGAGGATTCAGAATATTATCCTTCACATGACAACAGAATTAATGTACTTCATGTGGGGAAGGAGAAGCTTAATTATGTTCCTTCTTGAAGCATTGATAGAGAAGATAGTTTTCTTTGTTCAAGCAATGATGGAGAGTGTGGGTAGTGGTAAGGTCGGGTGTTGAAATAGGGTAGTATGGTATAATATACCAGGTTTCAAAAGAGATGGCTAAATTGCAGTAACAGTGGTTTCTAATATCGGTTAGACTGAAGCAATGCAGCCAAGAGTAGAATTCACCAGTGGGAATTTGCTGGGAATATCTGAGAGAAATTAAGTGGAAGCATCCATACACACCTTGGAACATTGATGTGTGTATCAACTGTAGCCATGTGGTAATGTCAAACCAATAAGCTTTTTCGTAAATGTTGGTCAAAGACTATTGTTCAGTTGTATTATAAGTCGTCATAACCATCTGCTAGGTGGTGGTTTCATGTGGACTCCACAAAGCAAATGCTTGCCCAAAGTCATGGTCTCAACCCCAACTTATGCACTCTGCTGATTTGTCTCGGAGTACTGCCATCTTTTCAAAGATTATCTAGGATGGTGTAGGTTCATTGTTTTTCCCTACTCACTCGGTCACCTACCTTTTATTTTATTTGAGTGCCTGAAAGAATGCAGAGGTGATTCAGAATTGCTTATTTAGGTGGTGGTGAAAGGAATAGATCAGGGTAAGGTAAAGTATAGTCCGGTTATGTGGTAGTGTAGTGTTAAATGCTAGGCCTCAAGATAGAAGACAAAAACTTTGCTAACAACTTTTTTTTTTTAATTTACATATTGTTCATGCCGAAAAGATACAATCTATTTAGCGTGTTGCAGGTTATCACCGAGATAGACTCCCCAAACAGGCCTCACATACAAGTTTCTGCACTTTCATGGTAAATGATCTGTGCAGATGGTAGGTCTTCCATCCTTTCTTGAAAGCACAATGATATACAGCTGGTCTCGTGTGTGCAATGTGCATGCAGTAATTGCAGCGGGAATAGTGCTGACAATAGAGTTGGGAGAGCTAAAAACTGTGATGCAAGATGCATTGATCCTTGGATACCTCATCAGGAGTACAATTAAATATGACTACCTGAACTTGGCATTTACGCTGTATGAAACAAGGGAAATTTAATTCCTCTTTGCATCCTTTATTTCAGGTAGAGTTTAATTTGCATTTAATTCCACCACAGAGCAATGTGGTTACAAATTTTGTGTTGCATCTTTTGATAGCGATAGTTAGTCTGCATCTAGAATGGCTTTTGTAAGCACAGCCAAAAAAAAAAAATTCGTAGCTGAATTTTGAAGTTAGCATTAGTGTGATAAGCTCCTAGACTACCTACTGCTCAAGGCCAGATATATTCAAATATGTTATGGATACGCAGTACACTGTACATACTCGTAATTGCTGAAGGCTTCCTTTTCAATTTACTGTGCTGATCTCCTGTACTTTCAAGTCTTCCAATCATGTTTCTTAAGGTTAAGTTTGCCATTATTGGTGGTGGTACTTAGCTATTGTTCCAGTGACCAGTCTAGTGGCATTTTGCAATGGCACACCATAGATAAAAAAAGTTAAAATTACTTTTTAAAAGCTAGTTGTAACTAATTTATTTTACCATGTAATTTAAAGCCAAAAGATAAAGTCAAATTACATTATATATTAGCTTAGAAGCAGAATTCAAAATATGTAAACAAGAGTTGTCAAACAAAACAAGGACAGCAGATTAAAATTGAAAGTTTTATATCTTCAGGTATATACACAGTACAATAGAATAAACATACATTGATACATGCCTATCCAATACAAATTGCTTTTTAATATTGATAATCCACCATTATATTTGGGTACATAGTCTAAGTAGAGCATACGGTTTTCTAGTAAAAATGATATATATGTACAACATAATACACACTACTGTTTCTGTTTGACCTTACCGTCTCAGAGAAGGCTTGTGCAGATGTTCAGCTGATGAAACACCCAACATTGGAAAGACTATTATCTAGCAATTAAATATTCCTTCCGTGTTAAAATTAGCAGCCTAAGGGACAGTACATACTGTGCAAGAAGTTATTAATCCTGCAATGGTTATGCCTGCTGCCATTATGTAATTTGTAATCATTATACTATAAATTTATTTCTTCAGCCATTTTAATTAATTTTTATAAAATGTAATTGTGTAATCATAACCTGAGATTTTTCAAAATATTAAGAATGAACATTAATTAATACTTAGTATTTTTAGAGAAAAAAGCTATGGCAATATTTGCGAGAATAAAACAAAGGAAATTGGCTAGAATTTCAATTTTGCGTAATTCTGTATATGTTGGCCACGTAAATTCTGTGGGTGATTTTCTTAATGAGAAGGCAATGATAATGTACAATTAGAAAGTCACTGGACACAAAGATTGATGCAAAACCATTAAAGTCTATAGAAATCATGCCTGACAGCAAAAAAACTGAAAGTGTTTTATCTAAGAAATATGCTGAGTTTATCTAGTTTTATAATTCCTAAAAAGTTTTGTTATAACTTGACACCTCCATATGTGTATGTAGTGTTAGTACACGTACTTAATACAGTAGTTTTGTGCGCGAGTGCGTGTGCATGTGTTGGTATTTATTGAAATTTGAATAGTTGTACCTTTGAGATTTTAATATTAATGTGAATTGTAATCCTGTGTAGGATTCAGAATCAGATGAAGATACTGTAAAACTGGATGCTGCAAATGAAGAATTTAAGGCCTTGCTGAAACGGTAGGTTATCATTACCACATTGTGAGTTTCGTAACATTGTTGAAAGGAATGTATATATTTTGCCTAAGAAATTAGTTGTTTATAGTTTCTTACTCCACAGTTCATAGATATCAAAAGTATAATGGGCTTATGCCAGTAAGCAATCAGGCAGGGGACTCCCTGTTTGGCAGTCATACTAAAGGTGCTTGTAAACTGTGTGGGCAAACCAGTAAGAAAAGAAAGTGGACTGTCTCAGAAATGTTACCACTGAAGTTTAAAAAAATTAGGATTTCAGTATACCCAATTTATAGTGTGTCTCTTTCTATAACAACTCTTTTTTGAGGAATCTTAAAAAATTTGGTTCAGTAAAGTTAAAAATTTGAGGGAAATCCGCTGAATAATAAATTTTTTGCACTTCTTTCTGTTGCTGAATGTTGTGTTTCTCTTGGTGAGCACTGTACTGGAAGTAACTCATATCTAAACTTCGATAAAACTTCCTCAGGTTACAAGGGCTGGCCAATACCTATTGATGCACAGGACTGTTGACAACCCACACCTTTAATACAGACTTGTGATTTATGTAAAATGAGTAGAAGAAAAGCCATTTCTTCTTTCTTTAGTTTCTGTATACTTTGGCCTCATTTCAATATATAATCACTGCCACACAGTTTAATTTAGTCATCAGCTACACTAGTCTACTGTGTTTACTCAAATAAAAAAGCAAAATGTAATCAGTGTTATGGTGAATAACACAAACCATAGAACACTTTGTTTTAATAACATGTACTGCATACAGCACTATAAAAATAAGGAAAATATTTTGCACGTTGAAATGTTTTGAAGTGACTTATGCATTTGATCTTGGTAGTGTGGTGCAAAAATCACATTTACCCACGATATTAAGATGGTAACAATATCTGCAGACCTATCAAAATGTCCACAGCAGTGGTGTATGCATTTGTATACGTATAAATAATTAATACTGAACATTCATGCAATCCGTGGGTGTGGTTNGGAAGGCACCTGACAGATTATTAATTGCACATACTGTCAGCTGATGGTGGCCGCCTGCCTCTCCCCTAACTAGTCCAGTGCTGTGAAACAACTCTTTGTGTGAATGATATTATTTCATTTTTAAAAAACGTATAATTTTTGAGACATGGGTAAATAAATATGTTTATACAATTTGTTTCTTTAAGACTTTTAGTAATTAATAACTCAAACTTGGCACTTTCCATCAGTTCAGGGCACTAGATGCGTGCACATTATTTAGTGACAGAGGTTTCGTATATGCCCCTCAAGGATATCTGTTTATTCAGAAGACATGTTTACTGAAATAAATAAATATTTCAGTAACAAATGCTTAGATTTTCCTGCAAGAGGCCACTGAAAATATACTTTGTGTTTAGTCTCTGCATAATATTTAAAAATTTATGATGATGAGGAGAGGTCAAGTACATGTTGGGGTATCATTTTATTTAGAAGATTTATTTGTTTTACAATAAATTTATATTTAATGTTTAACAACTGTAATTTTTGCTCTAGAGATGATTGAACATGGACTTGATGAAAAAAATTGCAGATTTTGACAGAGGGATTGGGTCAGAACAACCTTCACATTTTCCCGAAAATATTTTTAGTGACAGACCTGTCATAACACATAACAACCTTATTTCTGGAAACAGCGAGGGGTCGTTTTAGTAAAGTTCATTTGTACAAGCTATTGTCAAAAGACTGCTCTTAATTTTCTTTCATTTAATCTTCACTCTAACTGTGTACACATTTGCATTTAAGTGCAGGTACAAAATTTTGCTGAGAAAAACTCAATGTATTTCATGTTCAGTCCAAGTTAAGCTTTACTGAAATTGTGCTAAGATTAAGAAGCAGTTCATATCTTTATCTTGTTATGGGCCACAGTGGTGTAATGTTCAGACTACCTGCCACCCACCAAGGCAAACCAGGAACGATTCCCAGCGAGTTTGCCCAGATTTTCGAATGTGGTAAATATGACTGGCATTGCTGTTGACCACTGGTTTTCTCGGGGCACACCCACTTCCCTGCCTTTTCATTGCGCCTCTTTTCCACCTTCACCTCACAGTGCTTAAAAAAAATTTTTAACTCAACTTTCTCTTATTACAAATAGCATTTTTTTTTTCTTTAGTACTGCTGTGAAGTTTTGTTGTTTAGAAATTATCTGCGTTTTGAGTTTCAATTTATAGTTGAATGATAGTTGAATGACAGTTTTAAATTGATGTCGAAAGGACTTACCCATTGATGTTAATGCTGCAGCATAATTGCTGTAATTTTAGCTCTTAAGTATAAAATGCCATTTTCATTGTGATTATAGTGGAACTCTACTTACACAATGACTCAAAGTTTCCATGAATAAGGTTGTAATGTTTGATATAATCTAGTATTTCTGCTGCAAATTTATTGATTATATTTATTATTTGCGTGTCAGTTCTATTGGCAGAATTCTTTGTTATTTAGTTACTTTATGTGCTTGTAATGTTTTGCGAATGTTTCTTTATTTTATTGTTTAAACCTTTGATTGCATTATTAGAGTTAAATATGACCACAAATTGAAATACTTTCAGAATTGTTAAATTAACTTAATATTTTTATGCAGTATTTTAAGATAGCAGTGTTAAACAGATTGCTAAAAGAAATCTATTTAAATGTAAACATTGGTCAATAGTTGGCAGCATAGTACAATATGTAATATTGTGCAAGGGAATTTTTGGAAGTGCTTCGCCTATTGTGCTATGTCAAATTCAAACTGGACTGTGTTGAAAAATTATCTCTGTTCTTGGAACTTTTAAGCCAGCATCTTGGATCCTATAGTCAAGATTTATTCAGGATATAATTTTAAGCCACCGGTGTGCACGTGGCATAAAAGAAAAATGTCCTGGTATCAATTAGCAGGAAAGGACTCTCTGAATTGCTGCATGTCCTGTCTGATGGCAATTAAATTGCTATCATTAACTACTAGAACTTATTGATCCCGAAGATTCACAGTTATAAGTAAAGACTGAAATAAGTTGCAGATGGCAGCATTTCAATATAATATGATTTCTTTAATTTAGTAATCAAGAATTCTGTATAACCCTTTCTCTATAGCTTTCCTTTTAAAATTTGCCCACACTTCCTTCAGAAGTAGAGATCTGATCCATCTACCTAAATATTTTACAAATCTGAGAAGCCGAGGCAGGTATTTACTGATTAATGGAATAGAACCAAGTGAGATATTTTTTATTATTGGACGTTGAATAATATTTTCCCTAGTGTGAAAAGACTACCTTAAGCTGCCAGTCAACTGTAATTATAATTTTATTCTGAGTAGCATTTGAATTTGAGCTACATGTATTCTTATATTTGAACAACATTGATTGCTTATGTTTCTTTACAAAGATTTCAATCGTAATAATTAAACTCTCCTCGGTGATTGAACTGCTTTATTGGTTAGTAGTTTGCTCAGTAGTAGTATATATGATGTCTTGTTAATATGGTCATTTTACTAAAATTTATTCTACTTTTATTTTCACTCCAGTATGCAAGTTACCTATATGACAACTTGATTCGTTAACGACTACTCACTAATAATAACCCATACCCCAATACGCAACACACATAATATTCATTGCAGGGTAGTTAGTGAGGTGTTTCCATAATAGATGTTTAGGGAAATTTTGAACCCACCTCAACCCCCTACAAATACCCCTATACATCAGAATTTTCAATTTTTGCATGAAGTCCATGTTCAATTGTCTATGGTATGAAAATAACACGTCTTTTAAGATAAATGTATATTCATTTTGATAGGCAGATGTATTCTGAAAAGAATAATACTGTGGAAGAGTAAATTGGACCTTCCCTTGTCGCCAAAAATGTTAAACATCAAGCGGCTCGTAAGTTTTACCAACCACAAATGCATATTCAGTGGCTTCTTGCACGAAAATCTGAAGATTTGTTATTCAAATATTAATTTATTTTATTAGGCAGATGTCTTCTGACAAAATTGGTATCATAGAAGGGCATCATAGTCGCCAAAAATGTTTGCCAACATGTAGCAGCACATAAATTTTACCAAGCGCAAAATCCATTTTCAGTTTCATTTTGCTAAAAAATTTAAGAATTTATTATTAAAATGTTTATTTATTTTACTATATGCAACTCTTCTGAATAAACTGATATAATTTAAGGGCATAGATGCCCCTTTGTTGCCTAATAATGTGCAAGCACCGTCCCTAAGCATGGCATTGCTGCAAGCGCAAGTGGAATATGACCAGACAACCAGAGAATGTAATTCTGAATTATTAATTATTGAAGGTTGTAAAGAAACAAATTTAAATGACTATTCATTTGTTGCTGTCTCAAAAATCACACTTTTTTTAATTAAGTATTAATTACTTTAGAAGGCAAACGTGTATCACAATCGATGTTCCTAAGTGCAAAGGCACATCAGGCTTAGAGCGGAGGGACTGCTCACTTCAGCTGTTTTCGGCACTACCAGTGTGACCTCATTTCTACTCCTTACATGGTAGGCGTGATGGGAGCCTGTGCAGGGGTTGTCACTGTGTCTGGACTGGAAGCATGTCCCTTCCCCCTCTCTCAATACTTGCACTGTGCGTTATGAAAACTGGTGTTGTTCATCTCGGCCACAGGTTTTGATCGTTATCAAACAAGACATGCTGAAAAATGTGTTTGTCTTTAATAATTGTTTACAAAACCAAGCCAAAAGTGTTAACCAAATCAGAGTCGAAATAAACTAAGCATAATAAGTCCTCAGCAAACCAAAAATCGTGCACAAATCCAAGTTGTACTATCAAATAGAGAAAAATTTTTAGAATCGAGCTTGAGCTGAATACCTTTATGTAGCGCAATGTCTGCTCTAAATATTTTTCAGGCTCAAAAAATTTGAGCTTGGATATTGTCACGTCATTCGGCCAGCGACTGATGAGACTGTTTTATTGTTTGACACACCACAGGTGACATCTTAATCCATTTGAGTATCTGCCACTGCCAGGCTCTCCTAAGGTATAACCATTACTCTGTCACATGCCACTGAGTCTGCGTGAGGAGGAGGTCGTCGCTGAGATTTACGCGTGCTAGCGCAGTATGCACGTGCACTCTATGGGAGCTATGCCTACTGCCCTTCTCACTACCACCAAAGTGCAGCCCGGCAACCCAGACGGATGGCACCCCTCATTTCTCGCTCATGCTCTCTCTCGCCCTTCATCTGCGCTCCCCTTGCTTACTACTGGTCAGGCTTTGTCTGTTACTGATCAGTCTCCTGGCCACACCATTACACACCTGCATCAGTCACTTAACTGCTTATCACTCGTTTAGCTGCTAGTTCACTTCCGTGATGTATGATGAGTTGCTATTGCTACATGTTGGCATCATCTGCACCAGCTTCATACCTCCTTGCAGGGGTCACCCTCACTTCAGTAAACTTGCATTACCACAATAATAAGACACCTGGTTAGTCTAGCTTTGCCCTTCATGCAACCACTTTGGGGAACAGGCTAGTGTGTCTCTTGTATACTTTGGCAACGTAAAACATAAGCATAAAATCCGAGTCAGCTCTTAATTTATTTCTGACTACTTTGGTTCTGAAACCTGCATCCCGCTAGCCCTGTTTTGATCACCATCTGCTCTACTACTTTAAAGGAAGTCACAAGTGTGAAACGGCCCCTTCCATGCCCTCCATTCTTGTGTAGTCCTGCATCCTACTCCAAAAATGACTACTTACACGCAGATCCCGCCAGGTCAGTTGCCATCGTGGACAATGTGCCAGGGCCTTGGTCTACTTTGCTGGCCGATTCACCATACTGAGCTCAAATCCTGCTTTTCGAGGGTGAGCTACGGCGGGGAGATTGAGGGGCTCAATTAGGGAACGAGTTTGTGATACTTTATGGAGACTATGGGACGAGCTAGATCCAGCTGCTACAGAACATTCAGTAACTGGGCTGTAAGCCCAGCAGGACATTGGCATTGGTGCTGGAAAGAGGTCTGCTTTCCAGACGGTCCACCCAGATCCACCCTGCGTATTTCCCCCAGTGTCTTACTTATACAGCTGCACATGTCGTTCTTTGCAGGATTCTCTCTCTCTCCCTCCCTTCCTCT